>WBMZ01018239.1:0-20346 GCA_013400975.1 Atrichornis clamosus | reverse complement strand
ACACAAACCCACCACATCAGTGTAACTTTAAAAAAAAGTATTTATTTCCCACTGCATTAAGCAATGTAACAATTTTGTGAACAAAGTGTGCTCAGAAGCTGTGGTTTGGGGACTGTTGCCATAAGGGCCTGTCTACTCTTGAAAAATTTCTACCATAGAATCTTACAATGTTTTGGGTTGGAGTGAAGCTCAAAGATTGTCCTGTTTCAACCCCCTGCCATGGGCAGGGATGCCACTAGACCACCTGGTTTGACCAGGGATGCTCAAACCTCAAACCTTGGGTGCTCAAACCATCCAACATGGCCTTGAACACTTGCAGGGATGGGGCATCCACAGCTTCTCTGGGCAACCTGTGCCAGTGCCTCACCACCCTCAGAGTAAAGAATTTCTTTCTAATACCTTATGAAAACCTACTGTCTGTCAGTTTAAAGCCATTGCCCCTTGCCCTATCACTCCACGCCCTGGTAAAAAGGCATGGAGCTTTCCAGCTCTCTTGTAGGTCCCCTTTAGGTACTGGAAGTTGCTATGAAATACCCCCATAGCGTTCTGTTTTCCAGGCTGAACAAGCCCAACGCTCTTAGCCTGTCTTCATCGAAGAAGTGCTTCAGCCCAGTGATCATCCTTGTGGCCTCCTCTGGACTCCTTCCAACAAGTCCATGTCCTTGTTTTGTTGGGAGGCCCAGAGCTGGATGCAGTGTGGGTCTCACGAGGGTGGAGCAGAGGAGAAGAATCACCTCTCTCTACCTGATGGCCACACTGCTTTGATGCAGCCTAGGATGCTGTTGGCCTTCTGGGATGAGAGTGCACATTGCCAGGTCGTGTTGAGCTTCTCATCAACCAATACCCCTAAGTCTTTCTCCTCAGTGCTACTCTCAAGGGTTACTATAAGTACCCACACTTAATTCTAAGAATGCTCTAATTTGCATGAACTGAATCTATTTTGCAATTGATAATTTGGAATAAAGTGTTCTTATTTGGAGAAGAAAATTAATATTGAAAAAATATTCTACTCCTAACATTAATTTAAGTTTTAACGTGTGTGTTGTCACTCCAAAAATCAGTATAAAAGAGGGGCAAGGTGACTCATAGCACAAAGCTGTGAGAAATCTACATGTGGAAGAGACTTGTACAAGCTACCTTGACTTGTCATTGTAGGCAAAATGTACAGCCTCAGCAGTAAAGAACCTACTAGAAGTCCTCTAAATTATTTGACTACTACTTTAATCCTAGTTTCCACAATTATTTGAACAGTTTCCGTGTCAGTTGGTAATTTTCCTATTGATTTATCCAGGGAAATAATTCTGGTTTGAAAAACTTCTTTCTTTAGGGGACCTTTTAATTTTTTTAATAACTCTCACTAATATACAGTATTATGGTTCTTTTTTTCTGTTATGAATTTTTTGAGACTAATCTTGTCAATGCAGATTTTTTTCCCTGCCAGACTGATTATTTTACCCTCTCTGTTAAAATAATTGTTTTACAGTAAATGCATCATTCAACAATTTATTTTTAGCTGCTTCTTAGCTAATTAGAAGACATTTCTATAGCTCATGGTAACACAGTTTTGAATGGCTTGGGACTGTTTTTCACAGATGACACTGAGGTTTTCCTGTGCTAACCTCGAAACATTTGTTTCAATGCATCTGTTTTCACTTTCATCTTTTAACTTATATCTTAGAAGGTGATTGGGGCACTATATCTTGGAAGATTCTTAACATTTTTAACTATTAATTTTCTTAAGTAGACTGGTTGTCATTGAACTGTCTTTATAAACATAGCTTAATGTCAGTGTTTGTACAGTGAATAAGATGGAGTTTAGGGTTTAAAATTGGAATTAAAAAGTCTAAGTGCATTTCTCAGTTCCCTTTTAGCTCTGGTACTTAGTGAACAAAGCATCATAGATCAATGGCATCCTCTGCTCCTTAAAATGGCACTGTGTGGTGGATTCACCTCAGCCAGCAGCAAAGCCCCAGCCCAGTCACTCACTCCCAGCCAGCAGAATGAGGGGGGAAATCAGAAGGGTAAAAACTTGTGGGTCAAGAGAAAGATGATCTAGTAAAGGTGTGTGTGGGTGTGTGTAAGCGATTCAAAGCCACTTATTCACCGCCTCCCACCAGCAGACCAACGTCCACCCAGTCTCCCAGCCATGGCTGCTTTGAAAATGCTAGCACCCCTACCTTCCCAGCTTGATTGCTAAGCATGGAATTACATGGGATGGACTATCCCTGTAGTCAGTCTGTGCCTCCTCTCAGCTCTTGTCCACCTCTAACCTGCTCCTTGAGAGGGCAGAGTGAGAGACAGAGAAGACTTTGATGTTGTGCAAGCAGCATTCAGTAACAGCTGAAACACTGGTGTGTTCTCAGGACTGTTTTGGTCACCAGTATAACATAGCACCATATGGACAGCTGGGAAGAAAACTAACTCTATCCTGCACAGACACAGTAAACACAGTTAAAGTTGTGTGAAAGTTAACAGGAAAAAATAACAATACCACAAAAAGACCTCTATCTGAAGGTGTTTCACTTTCATTCCAAACGAATCATAGAATCATAGAATCTTTTAGGTTGGAAGAGATCTTTCAGATCACTGAATCCAACTGCAACCTAACACTGCCAGGTCCACCACCAAGCCATGTCCTAAGTGCCACATTGACATGGCTTCACATATCTCTAAGACTGGGGACTCAACTATGTCCCTGAACAGCCTGTTCCAACGCTTGGTAACCTTTCCAGTGAAAAAAATTTTCCTAATATCCAATCTAAACCTCTGCTGGTGCAGCTTCAGGCCATTTTCTCTCCTGCTGCCACTTGTTACCTCAGAGAAGGGTCTGACCCCCACCTGGCTACAACCTCCATTCAGGCAGTAGTAGAGAGCAGTAGGGTCCCCTGTGAGCCTACTCTTCTCCAGGCTGAACACCCCCCAGCCCCCTCAATCATTCCTCATAACACTTGTTCTCCAGACCCTTCCCCAGCTCTGTTGTCCTCTGGACTGGCTCCAGTATCTCAATGTCTTTCTTGTTGTGAGACGCCCAAAACTGGTTACAGGATTCAAGGTGTCACCAGTGACAAGTACAGGGGAACAATCACTTCCCTGGTTCTGCTGGCCACACTATTCCTGATCCAAGCCAGGATGCCACTGGCCTTCTTGGCCACCTGGGCACACTCTGAACAGTCTGTAGAATAGAGAACTGCAGCTGTGTTGCAGAAGTAGTAAGAGGCAAGGTTTTAACTAAGAACTGGGAACAGTTTTTGAGAAAAAAATGCATCTGAAAGTCTGTGTTCTTCCCTCTATTACAGCAGTTCAACTGTAGTAAAGATATGTAGTTACATCTTTGAAAGCTCACCAGCAGGATTTCAGAGGTGTTACAGAGGCTGTGGTTTTAATAACAAATTTAATAGAAGGTAGAGATTTAGCTGTCAGAACATTTAACAGGGATGAAGGGAAAGGAAGGAAGCTAATGAGATTTTCACACAATATGGGGAGTTTACAGAGATGATATTAAGAAAAATATTGGAAGTCACGTATTTGAGCTGTAATTTGGGCATAATCAGATACCATCCTCTGCAATGCCATATTTAGAATCCTTTTTGACAGTCAAGTCATTATTTGAGGAAAAAGGTTAAGTTGAGGGGTAAGTTTTTTGAGATTAATTTCCATCTGCAGAGATTAAACAATTAGGTATATCCAAGATCTAGTTAAATGTCTGGGAGAGCTTTTTTAAAGGAGTTGCTGTTGCTAATATGAGATGACTTATCTGTGGGAGTCAGGCTTCCATGTTTCTCTTAAGGGCGTCTTTTAGAACATAAAAGCTTTTCTTGAAAACTGTATGTCCCAGGAACTGTCAGTGTCTGGGTAGTTTGGTGCATACCTGAATTTTTGGTTTTGCCTGTATTTCCTGGTGAAATGGCAAAAATCTTAATTTGCTTGCATATGTAAACTGAAAACCCTGGGGCCACAGAATTAGCTGTGGCTATGCTGGGAATTTGAGAATTTACTGGATGGATGCAGGGTTGTTGGAGCATGGTCCATCAGAAATAGTTAAATTCACAAAATGTGCTAGGCACTGTCAAGAAGAGATTGTATTTGTCATTTTCATTTTTTTGTACATGCATTTGGGCAGTATCCTGATTATTTTTGTGTTAAACATCTAATTGTAGATTCCATGGGGGTTTCTTATTGGCAAAATACACTGTCATGTTTTTATTTGGATATTGCAAACATTTGGGCCCAGTAGTGCTTGCCACTGTGTAGTCACAGATCTAAACAGTTCATAGCCTAAATAATGACATATAATTTGTTGTAAATTAAAAAAACAAACAAACAAAAGAAACCCTAGAAACCACTTATAGGAAAGCAGATATAATGAAGGAGGATTATAAAGATATTTCCATGGTCCAGTACAGAACAGTTCTATACTTGAATAGTAATCTGTAAAAAAATACAGCATTAGAAGTAGTCTCTGAACTGCTCAAACAAATGCAATTTATTGTATTTTTAGTGTATTATGTGGTAGATCTGGATTTTATGATAGTAATGTTGCATATACTTTTTGCACTATTTTTCCATTCCTGTTTAATTTAAATGGTCTTGTATACATATAGATTCCTAGTAAAGGCAAAATTTATTGTATATATTGATTATATTTCAAGGTATTTTGTATATTATATAGCAAAACAGGGCAAAGAGTGGCAGTATCAGTATTTATATTTTCTATTTGGTTTCTCATTTTAGGTACAAGAAACATTACGACTAGTGGAGCACAGTAATCATTTAACTTTTTCAGTTCTGCCGACCCACAAAATATATGCTAAATTCTGTGTTGTTTTTTCAAAAATACATTGGTTGGAAATAAAAATAAATAAGAGTGCCGTACATGGGTTGCACATCAATGCATTCACTGCACATAAAATAGCTTTTAGGTCTTTGTAGGCTGCATATTCATATCTTGCATTCAGAAGTTTACAATATCTTGGCTTACCAAAAGGGGCAGTGAGGAAAAAAAAAGAAAGTATAATTTAGTGAAAATTCTTGACTTTTTTTTTTTTAGAGAAAGAACTGTATTTTGAGCAGTAAAATGTAGTGAGTTGATGGAGGAAGAGTGATTCATTTAAGTTCTGTGGGGTATATTTTCAGCAGTGTTAGATTACAGAATTGTATCATTTCTGTCAGCATGTAAATACTCTGAAATTCAAAAAATTCACTCATGCACATTCTAATTAAATATTGTATTTTCTGATATAATTCAGCCTTCACTGTGCACACACATGGAGTGAGAAAGAATGCCAAATTGAGTGTTACCTTCAGTACAAAATCCAGGAAAAGACAGGGCAAAAGTAAAGTGGAAGAAAAGCAATATTTGTGGAAATATCAGGTGCATACTGAACATCTCTTTAGCTGAACCATTGTATTTTGGAGACTTAAGAATTGCTATACTGAACTCATGGGAAATACCCCTTGAAATTCTTGTGTGCTTAGGAAATGGTCTCATAAATGCTGCAGTAGATGATAAATATCTAGGTATTCTGAAAAGAAATCTCTCTGAATTATTCCAAAGCCACAAAGATTTTTTTTTTTTCCCCAAGAGAAAAGGTAAAAGTGGCAGCAGCAAAAGATGCTTCACTGTCTCATGACCAGTTGCTGCTTTTTACTCAGATGCTGTGTTCAGTAATTTAGGGAAACTCTAACCAAACTGCTGCTTTCTTTTTATCATTTTTAGTGACAGGACTAATTTATTTTCTAAAAGTGGATCTCCTATGTATAATGAAAAAAAGCAAAGAATTAATGTATTCGTAAAGATTTGCAGTAGCCTGACCTTATATTGGAAGCCTTTACTTAGATTTAAGAGAAGAGAAGAGAAAGCTAAAAAAAAACAAAAAAAGCCCCATCCCAGCTTTACTTTTGAACCATTTACAGATGTTTAAATACATCAAAAGATTTTTTTAAAGTTACAGAAAAGTAACCAGATTATCAAGCTTGAAGCAATCTCTAAGCCTCTTTTACATACTTAGGCACACATTTTCAAATTGCAGTAAATCATTTATGTTCTGATGGTGCTTTAAATTAGAGGATTATAGGGTGTATGTGGGTACCAGGAGTTTTAACTGTTGCAGGGATGAAAATACAGTATACAAATAGGTTTTCTGCTCCACTGGAATTCTCACTAAGTGGATCTTAGTAAAGCAATTAGGGACATTTTGGGGTACAGTTAAATGCTGCGCTATTTCCCAGAGTTGCCCTTTCAATTTTGAGACCTTTCAATTTCTCTTTGAGAAAGAATGGAACAAGAACTTTATCACTACCACTTGACATTGTCTGCAGTCATCATGTTAGTTGCAGTCTTAAATGGCTTAATACATCTGGTTTTCTTCCTTGAAGGTAGAGACAGCGTTTCCATCCTGCATTTCCTAGCTCCATTTCTTTTTCCTCTGTTTGTATTTTATCATCTGTGAAAAGGTCCCTGTTTTATCAGATTCTTCAGTGATGTGCCCTTCCTTGTCCATGTAATCATACTGAAAACTCATAAAGGCTGTGGCTCTTGCCAGCTCTTAGATGGCCAAGAAGCAGAGTAGTGTTGGATCATGCAACCTCCTCCTCCTTGCTGCATTGCAGTGATCCCACTTGCCGCCTCTAATATAGGTCTTCCATGAACTCAGGGCTGAGGTGAGATCCTGGCCCTCATATATGTAATGGAGTAGTAAAATTAGGACTGACACTACTGAAAAAGTCCTCCAGCTGGACTGAAAGTGTGGTGTTGAAGAAATTCTTCTCTGCTTTGACCTCTCTGCCAGTAGATGACCAAACCTCTAATACAACATTTGAGCTTGAAAACTCCTTTTTGAAGAACAGTTAATATTTCAAGTGTGCAGCAATTGCTAGTCCAAAATGTGGAGAAATGTAAACTTCAGATTTAGGAAGAGATACTTCACACAGTAATTTTCACACATGATTTAATGTGCATGCCCTGCAAAGAGATCCAGATGAGTACAGAGACCTTTACCACATGGATTATGTATTTATGTAAGTAGCCATAGCAGATACTCTTCACATAATCTTAGTAATCTACTTCAGAAAGTGGAAAATAGATCACTTGTATATATGTTTATTGACTGCTAATAAGGAAACATAATTATTTTTAATAATCATAATCATGTGGAGAACAAAATAGAAAGGAAACCAGTATAAAATCTATGTATTTATGAATAACTGTATTTCAGATTTAAGAGGATAATCCTTCTCTATTGTATTTAATCAAAAGAATCCTATCCTGGGAGTTTAAAACATAATACATGACTTGCAGAAGTAAATTAAAGATTACAAGTGCTGTTGGGATGTAGAACAACATTTGAAGGACACAAGTGTTCTAGCTGACCTTTTCTTTTGTCTTGGCAAGACAAGCATATAACCTTGAAATGAACAGAAATGGATCTCACTTGGCAATATGGTAGAGATTTCAATTAGTATTTCTGAAGGCTTGATGATCCTGTGGGATTTTTTAGAGACAACCAACCAACTTTTCTAGTGGAGACACTGAGACAAGGTGGAGGTTAAACTGCCTTTGGGTATTTGAATGTTGGGGAAGGATCTTACCAACCAGATCTGTTCAGAAAACCCAACCCATAAAGTCTCTCAAACAAGGCCATCACTAAATACAATGTATGAATTCAACTAGTAACAGTTCTTTTTAGAAGTCTATTAATGTTTATTTTAGATTTACTAGTAGTGTTAAAAGCTGGGCCTATTGTAGAGTAAATAAAAAAAAAAGTAAAACACATTTTAAGTTAGCAGAGATGACAGCTAAATAATGTGATGATATGCTCAGTATGGTCTCTTGTTCAGTGATTTCTCTACATGTCTGTTAGTACTTTTCATCAGCTTTCCATGCTATAAGGACTACTCCCAATTTCTTAATATTTCTTAAAAAAGAGCTTAAACATTTTGTTTTCCCTCTCAGCTAATGGATACATGGATACTCTTGCATCATGCCTATGACTAAAAGGTCATGAAGTGGTGAGCGTTAGGCATGTAATTTATGCCAAAAAATTTGAGTAGTAATGTTGGACTGACTGTACCATAGATGTTACTGCATATCCATGTTGGTCCTTGGTATGTCAGAAGAATGCTACTAGTAATTTTATATCAAAATACTTAAAGGATGATAGAGTTCATTATTAACGCTAGCATATCGAAGGAGATTGCTTTGGTTCCCTTTTACATGTGGGTTACTAAGGGGATTGACTTCAGCTCCCTGATTCTTGCCATGATGATTAAGGGGATTTGTTTAAACACCCCATTTCATGTGGTATAGCTACTGTAAAAGGATTAGTTTTGGATTCTACTTTCACGTGGGAAAGCTAAGGGGATTAGCTTTAGCTTTCATTCCATGACAAAATAACTAAGGGCAATTGCTTTCACTGCTCATGTGATTACATCAAGATTTGTCTTGATTTTTCTGTTCTTGTTTCAGTTTCTTTTCCTCTGCTCTTACTGCCCAAAGTCATTTAACTTCAGGCTTTATACCCTCTAAATAGAAGGCCCATTGCCCATACTGAACCTTTTATCTGTAAAGGAAAATTAATAAGCAGTAATGAAATTCCATGTATTTTGTTCTCTTACTGATGGAAATTCAAATGTTAGAATTCCTTTGGGTAAAATCAAGTGCCGTAACTGATAACACTGCTAATCCATCTAATGCCATATTTGTTTTCTGGCAATGAACAAGACCATGAGCTTCAGCTGTGGATGAAGGTCTTGGGGGACTATTTACTCTGTCCATTGGAACAAAACTGTGGAGAGTCTTGATAAAACCCAATGTAACCACGTTTAATTTTAAGCACACCATTTAAAAAAAAATTCCTATACCTTTAAAGATTGACACATGTTAAAGTATTTTTGTAAGGTTTCAAGCATTTCCACTTCCAAGTTAATAACACTTAGACATAAAAATAGATTGTCAAAGAACGACTCTCACTAGTTTCTGGATTTATGGGCTAAAACCTGCTCATTCCCCAGACAGAGACTCAAGTAAGAGCAAGTATTTAAAATGGCTTTGTGGAGACACCCATCTTCAAAGCCAGGGCACAGATCCTGGTTTATTTAATAGCACAGACATCTCACATTTTGTGAAGAACTGGCCTTGGGGTATCTACCTTCTATCAGAATACTTACATATGTAAGCAATTAGTATAAAAGCAGATGTTAGCTTTGAGTTTAATAACCATTAGCTGGCTACAGGCCTCATCCATGCCGCTTGCAGGAAGCAGTGCCTGCTGTGCTCTATCCAGAGATACCATGCCCAGAAAATGTCTTAGGGAGTGCTGGTTGCAAAGACCAAAGGCACACTGGAGACTCTGCTGACAAATAAGCAGTGTAGGTGATAGTGCATCAATGTTCAAGCCTGCTGCCCAGCCCTGTCACTGCACTAGTACACATCTAGCCTTAGCAATAGGATTCTGAAAAGAATACTTGCAAAAACACATTGTTTTCCAGTATTTCAGTTCTCCACAATGGAATACAGCAGGTCTATTTCAGCAGTTACTAGCTGTCAGCTCAAAAGTTAGTTATTTCTACTATGTGCAGCCACTTAAGTTTTATATACACAGTCATGACTGTATATGAACATGAGGTGTGGACATAGATGTACACTCCTCGAGGACTGTATGTGCTTAGATCTGGTCCACTGAGTTGTACAATTACCTATTCTGAGCTTACAGAACATTCTGGAATTTACTTCACACTTTGTACTGCTCAGTAAAACTCAGTGTTTGAATTTGGTTGGCCCTTCAATGCCCTACCTCAGCTTTAAATTTCCAAGGTTTTTTTGCTGTGACATTTTTCCCTTTGCTTCTAAAAATAAAATGCAACAAGACAATTAGAAAAGAAAGCTTAGCTTCTATGAAATTTTGCACATTTCTTGAAGAGAATAAAAAGATAAGTGCAATGGAGACGTTCTTCCAGAAACACTCACCTGCAGAATACTGTATATCTTTAGTCTTGTGGGATAGATAGTAGTATGTTAAGACAAATATGCAGCAAACCACCTCAGTAAAAAAATCGAATTCTCTGTAATGTATTTGAGGTATCACTGCTATGAGAAATTTGACTTTCACTCAAGTCCACCTCATTTGCACACAGTATACTATCAGTGTTTGATGCAGATGAAAACAATCATTTTTTTTTCCCACTTGGGTCAGTGCAGGAAATTTCCTGAGGGAAAATGTGTTGTTCTTCATAATTACTTTGTTTTATATACTGAAGACTATTTATAAGGTGGAAGGGTTTTCTTCTTTGACTGCTGCCGAAGAGCCAGGATAACAGGGTAGGAGTTACTGCAATGGCTTTGAGCTGAATATTCGTTCCTCATGGGAATCATCATGAATCTACAGCCTGGTTGCCTGAGCTAGAGATCATTTATAATCTATGATTATTAAATTTTATATATCTAGACTCTCTTGGAGTAATGTCACTTGGTGTATATATTTTAAAGTTATGAATATACAATAAAATACAGAACTAGGAATATCAAATTAATCACAAGCAATGAGATAAATTTTGTGTAAGAGTAAAGCTTGAATCTTTACAGAGCATTGAGGCAGGTTTTTCCCTGCTGTCATATTTATGCCTTTTTGTGTAGTACTGTTATTTATAGTAGGGCTTTTAAAAATTTTCATCACATCTGTTTTATGTCCACAGAGTTAAGGTTAGTCAGAAAAATTACAGAAGTTCAGTGAATGCAAATTTAGACATAGGAACATTTACTATGAGTAATGAATTGTAGTTTTTGTTAACAAAATGACAAAATTAGGATAATAGCAGTAACTTTAATACATGGTTATAGTCAACTACTTTATGTTGCAGAGAGATTAGAAGCCTAGAAAGCTTGTTTGGCTTGCAGCTCCAGAAAAATATGCTCTTCAACTGTCCCACAGAAAAAAGTTTTTCTTTTCAATATCCCTCTTTTTATTTTCTCTTTACAAAATAAATCAAGTATTAGTGATTGCCAGTGAGCAAAAAAACCCAACCTTACTTGGGTTGCCTTAGTTCACTTGCCACTAACCAATGGAAAGTTTCACAACAGAAATTTAAGTTTCTGAGAGCAGTACAAGAATTATTTAATATTTATATGAACTGTAGTCCAAAATTTCCTAGCATTTTAATGTTCTGTGAACATTTCAATGACATTTTATAATTGTGTGCAACCTTTAACCTACACCCTGCTGATACACAGGTTGCATAGAGATTCAAAATATTTAATTATTTATGCTGACAAAACAGGATTTTGAAAAGTATGTTTTTGTAAAATCATGAAAAAGTATATTATTAAGATTTTGTTAATACTCAGGCAGGGGTTGCTTTTGGAAAGCTTCTTAACTTTAGCTGAAAGAAATGGTTGCATTTGAAATTACATTGCTAATTCCTTTTTTGGAATTGTAATTTTAAATACAACTGTTGTAGGTGCTGTGTAGAAGAACTGAAATATTTCCAGAGAAAGGTGCAATAAGTGTTAAACCACTTGATAAGAAGCAATATACTTTGCTGAAGTCACTATTTTCTGTGATTTTGATGAAGATGAAATGGATTAGCTACTAACTTGAGGTTTAAGAAAAGGGCAAGGATATAATAGAAACCAAAAATAATTCTGAATATTAGTGAAAAATTGTTTCTGTGCAATTCTGTGTGTATTTTATACAGTTTTCAGTTACTTTGGGTAGATTTTTTGACTTTTCTTTTCCCTCTGCTTTGATTTCCTCAAGTTTACTTTATTACAAAAGTTGAATGTTTATTTCTCCTTTTTGATCTGTTTACATTTGTGCTGATACATCAAAGCTGGTTTGCTTAAATTTTCAGAATGATACTTGGCATAAGACATGTAAAGAGTGTTGAGCAGTGTCATAAAAGAAGTTCTACATCAACTCCATCTTACCTGGAATCCTTGGAAGTGGAATTCAGCAATTTTTAGATACTGTGTTTTGTATTGAAAGGGAAACACAGCCCTGTAAAGCTCACAGCTTTGTGTGATACAATTTATGATTACTTTCATTTCCCTTGGAAATGTGGCATTAGAAGAAGAATACTTTTATGCAAAACCTTAGTTTGTCTAATGCTGACTGACATGATATTTAAGACAGCAACTTTCTTAATCCCAGGATTTTTTAAAATCATTTTAAAGAGTAAGGTACATTTTGAGACCTTAAATTAAAGGGAAATGTAAAATTCTTACCATTCATGGATTTCCCAGCTCTTTTTTCACTTATTAAAGAAAACAGTGGGCTAAATTTTACCACTTGAAAGTGAATGCAGAAGGAAGAGTGAGACCGTGTGGCCATCATCTGAAAGCGGAGTGCTTTCATATCTACACGATGGTCTGGATGCAGATGGCATCTAGCACACCTGATGGAACTCCTTGATCCAAAAATGTCTAGGTGAACAGCTATGCCTTTTGTACCTGCCAAAGTCACAGACATGGGTGATAGGAACAGTGTATGCCTCAAAAATGTGTGAAACCCTACAGAAACTGCAGTAACAGGAATCTCTGAACCACTGGCGTATAGAAGTGATACACATTAAATACATCCTAGCAAAAGTAAATTCTTCTACCTAAAATGAAAGTGGAGGCAGTACAATGATTACAAAAGGAAAGTCTTACAGTTAACTGCCGCTGGAATTGGAGTGCAAATATTTGGGCCTGTGTTCATGGACTAAATATACACTTATTGGGAACCACACTCGGCATTCAGCTTCATCTGTAGATCTGCAGAAGGGAATTCCTGCATTTTCTGTCAGAGATGGAAGCAGCCCATAACAAGAGGGTTATGCATGTAAAAAAACCAGTATCTTTAGCTTCAGACATGTCTCTGCTAGTGCACTTAAGGTTTATAGTCTTCATCCGTGGATCTAACTTTCTGTTTTCCATGGATGGGGGCTGCACAGACAAAGGACGTTTTGTCAGAAATCTGTGGCATTGTACAACAGGTCCTCAGATGTCACTTAAAGTGCAACTGGAAGGGCAAACATTTTAAGGACAAGGAAATTTAATAAAAAGTTGTAGCTGAAAATTAATTGCATATCCATACAATTTTAAAATAAAATTAAATACTAAGGATTTTCTTTTAAAGTGAATTGATATATTAGCATATCTTATTAAAAGGAAGCTCAATCTAATTTTAAGGACCCTATAGAAAACTGACAATATGATTTGCTTTCCTTGGAATCTCATTCTAGTTTGAGAATTATGAAGGGTGTCTTCTTGTCCCTTGTAGAAAGATTGTGCATTCGTCTCGATCCCAAACACAAGGAAATTAGTCTTCAATCTATGTTAGAGTATATTTTGTATATCTGATATCATACCTTGTTGAAGAGTTGTTGAGAAGCTTACATTTCAGCTAGCTAAGAGAAAAAATAATACTACCCAAAAGTACTAAAGAAATTTTACTGTGTGAATCCTGGAATTGGGCAAGAATAAAAGTGATGAATACATGCCACATTTTCACTCTGATTTTCTTTGTAGACAGATAATGAAATACATTTTCCAGCAGAAAATTCACAATGTTTTAGCCAACCATGACTATTATAGTTTAAAATAATTAAAATGTTGTGTTAAATGCAGAGAGCATTTGTTTAATTAATTAGTTGGGGACTTGTTAATAGCAGTAATGTTATCATAATATAAATATCTGTAGATCATTCTCTACGATCATGCGTGTGTTGGGCTGTGCTGCATTTTAGAAATTACTTCTATATCCAAATGGTTGCAAGTCTAGCTTTTTTGTGCCTGCTGTCTCACAAGTTTTCTGGCTGCATTTGCCAGTTCCTTTGGCTTCCTTCTACTTCCTTCCAGTCTGTCAGCAGGCTTGCAACATTTCCATTTCTGCTAGCTGCATTGGTTAGATACCCCTCAGTGTTCAATCTGTTCTGCATTCCCTTTGCCACATTCTGTGCTGGGTTTGTAATTGTGTCTAGAAATAGTAACTGACAGTTGGTCAGCTGGAAAATGGGACAACAAAGAAATTATGGTGACATCTATCTAATGTACTTTAAACAAAAAAAAGCACCATATCTAGCATAATTTAATAACAAAGTACTTCATTTATTACGAGAGTATTAAGATTGGATTTTCTGAGTCAATAGTGAAATGTTGCTTTTTTACAAAATATTGGTACTTTGTAATTCAAATATGCAGTCTCCATCTTTAAACTTTCACCAGAATCTATAAAATACCCACAACTACAACCAGCCTTTGAGATGTCATAATCCCAGTTATCAGACACTGACTGAGGATTTTCTCCAGCCTCCCATGTCCATGTCATCAAAATTAGGCTGACTGGGAAGGGGTTTTTGTTGCCCACATATATTTATATTGCTATATCACTTGAAGATGGTTTGGGACTTGCATGTCAACTGAGCATATCTATCATCAGGGTGTTATCTTAGTGCAGTGTTACAGTATCACGCAGCTCTGAGCACTGCAGTTCTTTTTATGATGTTTATATTCATAACATCGAAACCTTAAACTTGTACAATACATAACGTATCTTTAAAGCATTGTACACACTTTACAAAAAATAATTCCTGCTTTCAAAACAATACCCAGCTGACCAGGCCAGCTGAAACATAACCTTTTGGCCTTCCTCTATGCAAGCACATATTGAAAATAGATATGCTCTTCTCCAAAGAGCAACAATTTGGAAAGAGAGATGTTTGTCTTTTTAGTGATGCTATATGATAGCATCTAGTTTTGCAATCTGAAGTGCTTTTTTATTACAACTATGCATTTGTGTTAAGAGTATGTCAGCAAATGAATGCTAAAATGTTCCCTAGGAAGTTTTTGGAAAAAAATATGTGTTTAGTTTGTTGATTAGCAAGACCTTTTGCATGTAAACTATGCCGGAAATGTTCTTTATAGTAACCACTTCAAGAAACAGGGCTTAGTAAGACAGTGCATCCCTTTTAAGGTCATGTTAACCAGTAGTGTTGCATGTGTCTCATTCAGGAGTCATTAGGAACAACTGGTTTTGGACAGATGTTCAAGAACTGAGAGTAAAGAACTAGAGATGTTGATAACTAGGGTAGCACTACTGTAGTTTATATCATGAATTCTGCACTGAAATAAGGGGACAATACAGGGATTTAGAAGATGTCATCATTTGAAGAGAAAAAGAAAACTAAAAAAAGACATAATGTGAAACATTCTTGTCAACAGATACTAACATGATTTCTTTAAATTTTGTGAATGAGGAGGTCATCTCATCTTGTTATATATTGCTGTTACTTTTTTGTGTTGTGTCTGACTTCGTTACCAAAGAGTCATGCATCAGGATTCTAGTTTTTATTCAGGCTGATGGGTAAAGCATATAAAACACATCAGGCCAAATGTTTACCAGATGCCTGAAGTACTTCGGAAGAATTGCCTGTATAATATAACTAAATTGCCAGAAAAATGACTCAAGATAATCAGTGTAATACAGAAGTGCATGAAAGTGACGTAGGACAGTTGGTAAAACTGATGCAATACAGGTTAGACAGTCATAGTATTGTAGCTTATAGTGGAATATATTGGTCTGAAAAGTACACAATGATGTTTTGCTGCAAAATTGATTTCAACAAAGCTTAATAGCTGAGTATCTTTTCAATATAAATTTGACAGACCAGTCGCTTTTTGGGAGACAGCTTGTATGAAAAAATCAATAAGGAATGATGGTAAAAGTTTACTGAAGTATTGCTTCAGATAGACTAGGTGATAAAATACACAATAGAAATCTTTCAGATCAGTAAAATGAATCATATGACAGTAACTCCAATTGATTTTGGCACAGTGTAGTTAGGTACAAGTTTGGAAGTTTGGTCCATTGATAAATTTAAGGGATTATGAAATTATTAAAAGAAATGTTAGAAATTCAAATGTGTGTGTCCTTTCTCCTAACACCTAAAGATGGCCAATATTCCCACACTGAGTGATATGATAAAAAAAGACTACTAATTTTACAAGAGATAGGCTAAGAGGGTTGCAGGTACCTTGCAAGGCAGGATCTTGACCAACTGCCTTCTGCTGTCACAAAGCATTCTTTGTTTTATACTGTTGAGGCATAAAAAGTTGAATCAATGGATGGAACTGAGAATGATAAAACTTTACATGTAATCTGTTCATTGATAGCATAGAAAGGAAGTAGAAGAGAATGATGACAAGTTTGAAAGCAATGTCCCTCTGTTAGATGAAAAACTATCTTAATATATAATTTATAAAAAATTTTCAATTATATGGGGATGTGGGGTAGTGGCCAGTTAAACTATGTAAATTAGCTAGGTCCAAAAGTATGGAAAGAAATAGTCTACTTGTATGTAGTAGATACTGTTCAGGTGGATAGTTTGCATATGTGAACCAAGCCATCACTTTGTTAATAAAGATCATGCTTCACTGCTGGCTTTGCAAATTTAGCTGTACCATTAGAGTTATACCAATAAAGACTTAAAATTATGGCTCTTCAAACTACAGTTGTGATGTTTAGTACCATGTATATATATATATATTTATTCTTCAAATATAAATATTCTGTTACAGAAACTATACACTTTGCAGATGGTTTGTTTAAGTTGCAATCTCTCTCTGGCCCATAGAAAATGAATTGTTTACGTTGAACCTGCAAATAATTCTAATGCTGTGGTGAAAAGAAACAAGACATGAGAAATGGTCTGCAATCATTGGATACTCCACCTAATTTAGAATCCAGTAGAAGTTCCCGATGTTCGCATTAACTCTGCTCTCACCTTGCAGAAAATTTACTCTCACTGCTTCACCACCGCTTTCTACAGTACCTACAACAGATGAAATACACCAGCGTTTTTAATAAGGTCTTACCCAAAGAGTTCTGTGGAGATCAGGAAGAACTATCCTGCGTGGACACTTACTGTAAAGAAGCAAAAACAACATTGTGGTTTTTGTTACAGCATGTGATTATACCAGCTGTATGTTTTCTGCTCTAGGAGAACAAGAAATCTGTCTTGGAAAAAGTGTGCATAAAGGCCAACAATGTAATTAATAGGTGTAAAGGGAGAGTACAATTAGAGTGTAATTAGCTCTTGCAGTGAAAGGCAGCTCCAGAATCTGGCCAAATCCAGAATTTTGCATCATCAGACATTTATAGAAACTTTGACATTTACAGAAATATTGACATTTATAGAAATATGACCAAAAGGGTCATATACATGTGTGATCACTTATTGGTATGGATCTTTTGGGCTAGACACCTAAGAAAAACTTTAAAGTACATATTAGTATCTTAAATGAAGCTGTAAAAAGTTCTGCTAAAGTGATGGATGGTCTTTGTTAAATTACTAGAATTTGTTTCTGATAAAATTTCCCACTTGATTTTTGATGCCTCATACAGGAAAATTAATTCACTATGCTGAAGAGAAGTAAGTGAACAGTAAACTAAGCTGCAGCAAAGGTTTTGCTTTTCTTCACGGGTTACAGTTAATCCATTTATCCTATTGTCCCTCTAGCTGTTTTGATCACATAGTCGCTTATGTGTGGAATGGCAAAAACAAGTCATGAGATATGGTTCAAGTGCCAGAAAACCTAGATATTTGTGTAAGCACACAACAGTAAATATAACAGTAAATAGAGAAAGGTGTGCAGAGTTCGGATACAAGTAGAACAAAGAGAGTAAAAAAACCCCAAACAGTAAAGAGGTTTAGGTAGGGATGACTTGGTCAGGTCAAGAGACAATTAAAAAAGGCTTTAGCAGTCGTTTTGCATAGACTGAAATGCGCTTGTTAAACCAAGAGTATCCCCTCCTAAGAGATGAGTTCCAAAGGTCAGAAGATAATGGATCATGCCCATGATCTTTAGGGAAGAGGTCAACATTTGAATATGGTCAGATGACTTCTGAGTGACAGATCCTGTCACTGTTAAGAGGAAATGGCATCTTCTGTTTTGACAATGCTAAGATTTGTGAAGGCAACACCAGTAGGTCAAGCAAGAAAACGCACAAAATCATAAAACCATAGAATAATTTAGGTTAGAAGGGAGCTTTGAAGGTCCAATCTCCTGCTCAAGCAAAGCTAATTTCAGAGTTAGAGCAGGGAATTATGGTTTTTTTCCAGGCACTTTTTAAAATATTTTCAAGGATGGAGATTCCTCAGTCTCTGGGCAGCCTAGCTCAGTGCTTGCCTGTCTTAATTGTAGATATTTTTTGATTTTTTTTATATATGATCAGTTTTCATTGCTGCAATGTGAAGCTGTTCCCTTGTGTCCTTTCACATGTGCACACAGTGATCTGGCTGTGACTTTTCTGTGACCAGATTAGCTGCAGGCAGCATAGGAGGTACCCCCTTAAGTGTTCCTTTCTCAGGCTGAACACAGCTTCTCCTTACACCTAATGTGCTCCATCCCCCTCACCATCTTGTTGAACCTCTGTTAGAATCACCCCCTAAGTCAATGTTCTTGTACTGACAAGTCACATTCAGCTTGTTGTCGCCGAGATTCCCAATCCTCTTCTGAAAGCAGTTTTCTGGCCAATCATTCCCCAGCCTTTACCACTACATGAGCTTCTTCCCTTCCAAATGCAATATTTGACACTTGCCTTTGTTGAACTTACAGAAGTTTCTGTTGGTTTATTTCTCAAATTGAATTACAACCTTGCTCTCCTTAATAACATCCTATCCCTCTGAGTGTCATATGCAAAGTAGCTGAGGGTTTATTCCAGTCTAGCTACAGATACAGTGGTAGACCATGCCAAAAGCCTAGATGAAGTCAAGGGCAAAAACGACCATTGCTCTCCCATTGGTCAGATGAAATTTGCCCTTGGTAAATCTGTGCTAGGTCCTCTCAGTCACATTTATCTCCTTCATGAGCCTTCTTTTTGAGAAATCAGATGACCTGCCCAAAAATTTCACACAGGGTAGTGAATAAAAAAAGCACTTCCTTCCTTCTTTGGTCAAAACCTACCAAGGTCATGTTTCCGAGTGCTAGAAGGCTTATGAGTTCTTTAAAATGCAATTTTATCCCAATATCCTTAACAAGTGAAAGATACTACCAGTATTATTATTGTTGCTAATAGTATTATTCAAGCCAATAAGAAACAAATATTTATGGAAACTAAACAGTGTATTGTAGTTCATATAAATATGGATTACTGCAATGATAGTAACATTTATTTCTGGTTCTATAGAAAACCTTAGCAATCTTAATGAGCTAAGTCCAACATACATTCAACTAGGGACTCTTTGTAGGTGTGGAGTCTTTCCAAGATTAGGATGAAATTTATTATGTTTTTTAATATCGGAATTTAAGTTTTTGATATGTTTTAAATATTTTTATCTGATTTTAGGTATTTATTATTTTAGTTATGTTAACTGATAGAAATAATGTGTTTTGTATTACTGTTGCAAAATACATTGGTTGAGAAATTGCTTAAGCATAATGGATTTTGTGGGCATTTTGTAGGGCAAGCACAAAAAAATCTTGTGATGAGTGTCTTTTCTCTATTCACCCATGACTATGCCACAAGCCAAAAGCTATTTTGACATTCTTTCATTTCACATCTTCTATTCTTTTTATTTAACAAAAGTCTTGCATATTATTGCCCGCATGTGAATTTCAAAAGATGAAAAGATCAGTGCATTCCACATCAGCTAGTAGCTGAATCTTCTCAAGAAACCAAAATAGAAGAATTATTTTAATTTATAAAACACTGTGCTCTCTATTATGACTCATGTTTACTCATATAATTTGCTCCTAGCTACTGCTGTTCTCCTAAGACAGTCATTAGAAGCCATGGAATGATTAGGAGCATTTATCAAACCAGCCTCACTCCGTTGGAAACACCAGTGTGCCTGTAAGGAACCAGAGAGCAAGGAGCCTTTTTGTGAATTATTCTGAGACTGCCAAAAAGGGAATCAACAAATGAAACATTACCTGAGACCCTCAATATGAAAAAAAAATCCCAAACATACAAAACAGAGCTTAAGAAAGATGGCAGCAAGCATACTAAGATATTCCCAGGTGCACCGGAAGTATGGTCTTCATGAAAAACAAAAGTTCTTTCTGGATGAATGCTGATTAGCTGGGTGGTTTAGAAGAAAGATGTTATCTTCTGTTTCTTGATTACATTCTCATCCAAAGAAACTCTCTTTTGTCTTTTGAGAGAAAAGGGACTTCATCAAAGAAGTAATTAACTGTCTGTATTAACTATTATGCTTTCTACCAGGAAACTGAATTTTGTTCAGTTTGCTTTGTTAGGAAAGAAAGCTGACATTGAGAAATGTTCCTACAGATAAATATTAACCACTTGAAGTTTTCTGGTCAAGGAATAAAAATAATCTAAGTACCTGGTTTTGCTAGACCTCTTTTTT
>WBMZ01018235.1:0-28841 GCA_013400975.1 Atrichornis clamosus | reverse complement strand
CGCCGCTCCGCTGGGCCGCGCAGCGGGGAGGGCGACCGCGGCTGCCCAGGGCCCGCCGCCCGACGGCTGCCCGTGGCGGCTTCCGCACCAGCGCACCCCCTTCTCCCGGACCTGCCCTGGAGGCCCGAGGCCCGTGTTTCCAGTGGGGTTTGAGCCTGTTATTGTTTTTCCCTTCTTATCTTCCTTTCTCGTTACACAGAGCCCCGTCGTCCGGACCGCTCCCGCCGCAGAAACTGTCCTTGCGAGGAGACGTGGCTACAAAATGGCAGTTCGCTGTCAGGCTTGGGGAAAGGTGTTTGATCTTAGGGAGGAGACAGGGCTAAGCTCGGTTTCAGTCGTTGCGGTTGGAAACGTGCAGGATCGGTTCAAGACTAGGTGCGAGATCGCGTTCACCTCGCAGGGAACAGCGTCTGCCTCGGCTGGACAGGAGCTGCCCTCTCTGCGGCGGCCACCGCGGGCACAAGTTTGTCACCCACCGACTGAGCACACGGCAGCTTTTAGTCCGTGAGCAGTTCGTACCCATCCCGCACCCGGCGCATCCCGCAACCCATGTTAAAGCTGCTGGAGTCGGGAGCCCCTCTGGTGGGTTCCCTCTCCCTGCCAGCCCTGCGCATGGGTGGAGCCGCAGCGGCGGACGCAGCCCATCCCCAAGCTTTAACGCAAGCTGTTTGTTGTTTATTTTTTACTACTGCAAAGCAATGCAGAAGGAAATGATAACAACTCCTTAAAATCCTAATCTATCTCTATATACTATAGATATCACAATTTGATTTATCACTGTCTACTTTATGCGCGAAAAAAAAGGCTTGTGCAGAAGCTGTCTGTAGGGAGGTACAGAAACTCTGTGTTTCCTGTGCCTGTCCTCTCGGCTTTCGCTGTAGTTTTCTCCCCGTTGCCCGACGTGCTTGGTGCCCTGGCCCCATCCTCCCCCTGGCTTTGTGTTGTGGGAGCCACAGCTCCTGGGTAATCCAGGGTTAGCCGAAGAGAACGTCAGAGGCTGAAGGACCCCGCACCCGGGCGCGAAGGAGAGCGAAACACAGACCATTGGTCTTCTAGAGTTGTGATTTAGTCGCAATCCTCCCTCAACACAGTTCCCCACTTCCCGTCCCGCCCCCCCCGGCCCTCCCCCTCCAGTGTTCAGGGTCCTGTGAACAAAAGCAGTATAGCTGGACATTAAGGAAGGCGGGATGCCCGTTCTGCCTTGGTACCACGCTGTGGAGAAATGTTAGATGCCGTTTAGATGTGATGAACTGGCACATGATTTCCCCTTGCGAGCCTCATGGTGTTGTTATCTCAATTCATATTCAAGACATATTTTCACCTTTATGGAGAATACTGCTCCTAAACCCTTTCTGGGCACAGCCTTAACTTTGCACTGTTCAGCCCTGAGGTGTGGAGATGGAGGACCGTCCTTGATTGCAACCACCAGAACTACCATAGAAGTAACCTTGCTCACTTCTTCTGCAAGAGCCTTGCTAAGCACTTAAAAAAATTGGCTCAAACCCAACAGACAGTCATGAGGGATCACAGAACAGCTGCACATCCCCTATAGCCGCGATTGGACAGCTGGGGGACAATCAGCATCTCCGTGTGTCCCCTGGGGCTCTGACAAGTCACCTCAATACACCTCAGGGTTCAATGGCTTAACCACCTTCTCATTTCAGGTAACATAGCTATTACCCCATTACTGCAGGTTGTCAGTTTAAACATCGAATAATCCACACCCAGCAGAGATCACTGGGGCACTGCACCAACGTCGCTCTGCAGAGTGGTGTTGGACTTCAGCACATTTGAATTCACATCCAAGAGAAAACTCGTTTGGGAAGTATTGCTTTTTTTGGTCACACATCCCCATGTTGCCGGTTTTCAGCCTGTGCCCCCGGACGTGAGGCTGCAGCACCTGCCCAGGGGGTGAGCAGGGAGAGCCCCGTGCAACGAGGGGCTGCCGGGTTTCAGTGCAGGTCACAGTTAGCTGGACTGGCAAGCCTCAGCCTGGCTCACACACAGCGACTTGCAGTGCTGCTCTCTTCTGCCTGTGAACGCAGCCCCAGCTTTTGTTGCTCACTTTGTTTTCAGTGCAAGCTCAGGGAGCAATTTCAGTAATAATTTGCATCTGGACAGAGGTTTGACATCAGCGGTGGTGATATTTCCAGAATAATTATTCATATACTTCAGATTTAGCCCATGCTTACTTGTAGGCAGAATCTGGGCCTCATTCCTTAGATGCAATTTTAAAAAAGTATCTTCTCAATTATTTTTTATTCAGTTGTCATTACTTTTTAATTACTTGGTTTATTTTTCGGTTAACATTGTTTTCACTACAGACAGAGGACAGCAGTTAATTTAGGTGAATGTGTCTTATTTTTATTTCTCTTCTGCTGTTGATTTACCACTTCTGGTAAATCAAAACTTCTCCTCTGGTCCATACTCCAGAAGTATTCGCAACTCACTTTTGGATTGACCCTTTTTTTGCATGACCATGAAGCAGAACGGGTCTGCAGTGATATCTCTGAGAAATGCTGTAATCAGCAATAACTCTGTGGGATTTAGTGACTGCATTTAACTTACTTATTCCTTGAGCCTTGTCATCAAACCAGTACTCCTGGAAATTATTTGAAAAAACAGGGCTGGGCACACAGCTTGCTGGTACAACCCCTCCACAGCCTACTCTTCCTCCTGGAGACCATGTGCCTTCCTCTCCTTTTTGCTTCAGGTTTGTGTTTGAGGGCAGAGGTGTGTGTGTGTCCTTTGCTGGCATGTCATCTTCTCCAGGTGACTGACCCTATTGGTACCTCACAGCTCTAATTTTGTTTTCTCTTGTTTTTTAGCTCCTAAGTGCTTGACTTCATGAAATCCTGTCAGGTCTGGCAGTTTGCTGGCTGAGACTGTGACGCCATTAATACTGTCTCTCTATTTTGCCAGCTTTCTTTCCCATCATGTTGTCATCTTGAGTCCTTAGAGTCCCTCGAAGGCCTTTTCTAGTCTTTCAGATTTACCTGGTTACCCCCTGCCTTTCACATGTTTTTTGTCTGCATCCCCTTCCCATTTATGCCCTTTTCCAAGGATCTCAGGCTCCACACACCTCTGCAAGCTCTGGCTGTCCCTGTTGACTGCAGTGATGTTTCTGCAAGGAGGTGGATTTCCTGGTACTGTGTGGCTTCAAATCAAGACCAGTGCTTTTCTGGAAAACGTATTTTCACATAATGTAAACTGTTAGGCTAAATATAAGCAGAACTGGATGGAGCTCTGCATCCTACAGCCCTATGACTGCATCTTTCAGGAGGTTGAGTGGTGGAGTGAGATATGGAGCTTTTGACCCTAGAAAAACCCATAGATAAAATCCCAAGTAGCTTTCTCACAGTAAGCCATAGAAGCTCAGTGAAATTATTAATGCATTAAAATGCAGTGGTCTAAAAAAATTAAGAAGATGATCATAGGCTTATTTAACATTATACCTTCTGTGTTATTTTCTTTTGTCTGTGCTGACTAGAACTGAGCAAAGGCTTCATAACAAATAATTTATTTGTCAAACGTATTCTCTTCTTCTGCTCGTGGAATATCCATGAGCAAGAGCATTGTTTTCTCAAACGTATTTATCTAAAATGCTCCAGTGGTTCCTTTAAATGAATAACAGAAGGGCTTGCCTGCAAGTGGTTTCCGTTGTTTAGCTGTACTTGGACAAATAAACCTGCTGGTATCAACTGCTTTATCCGCCTGTTGCGCCAGAAACACCCTGGTTGTGCAAATGGGGGGGTGTGTGTGTGTGTGTGTGTGTGAATGCAACAGCTGGGCTTCCTCAGCTCGTCTGTGGGCAACCCTCAACTCTTTTGTTTCACAAGCACTCGGACCTCTGAAATGCGATCGCTCAACTCACTGCAGAGGGGGTGTGAACGGAGCTGAAGCAAAGCCATTAAAAATTCAAATGAGTGTTCGATGAGCAAAGGACAATGTTGCACCCTCTTTGACTAGCTCCGGTGTGACCTTCATGTGGTGCCGTGTTCTATTTCAGTAAATGCAGCCGCACAGGGGCACAGCAGAAATCCGAATGATCCGGAGAAGGGCACAAGTTGGAGCTGGTCCGGAATTGCACTGCTCAGGAGACGTTATCCATAAGATCAGAGTGGTCTAATCCAGAAACATGGCTGAAGTGAAATAGGATAATAAAGAAAAGAGACAGCAAACTGTCTATGAAGCTCTGTTGCACCATTTCACTCAACCAATTTAACCTTATTTATTATTATTTATTATTACTATTTTCTATGTCTGTGGGCACCATTGCATCTGGCTGTCATTTAGGGACACCACTATCTCATAAAGATTTTAAAAAATGCTTTTGGTTAGGAAAAACCTGCATTCCACAAAAAAGAATGGGCATTTTTCCAGGCTTATGGGTGCATGAAGAAAATTCTTCAGTGACAGTCTGTCAGTCTGCTTCTTATGGCTTTTTTTGATGTTGGCCCCTTTGTATAGAGCATCCCTGCTTTAAATCATGTCTGAATGCCGCTCAGATAGCTAAAGGATCTATTCTGATATAGCATCCGTGTTTATCTGTTTAATATTCTGCATCTCCTTTAATGTAAGATTCAAAGTACTCTGATGTGCTCTGTAGGAAGAGGGATGTGTTATGGATATAAACTGTGTTGTGTAAGTGGTATGAATGAACTTGCTGCCTCCCCAGCGTAACACCACTGAGAGCAACACAAAGCAGAGATCTCCTAAACTGCACTGAGGACAATCCCTCGATAACACAGCTCATAGCAGCAAAGTGTGTAGAAGTGAACACATGGAAGAGTTTCTTCCAAGGTACCCAAATCAGGCACAGATTAGATTTGTAAGGAAGATACAAATGGGAAAACAAAAATGAGGAAAGTCTGATGTTCTGAAAAATGATTAAGAATGGAAATGTATTCTTAAAAGTGTCTGTGCTAACATTAGTTATGCTACCGAAGAACAAGATTGCTGGGACCTTGGGTGTGCATGGTTGTAGAAAAGCACTAACCATCTGGTAGGGAGCAGGCTGCTTCCTTCCAAATTCAAAGTGTTTCTTTCTTAACGGAAAAAAATTCAATTTGACTGTAAATTGGCTCAGCAATTCCAGCAGCTGCAATTTGTTGCACTGTTGAAGTTTTTCATTCAAGAATAAAATAAAAATATATGTTTTAAGAGTCTCCCTTCATATATAATTCTTAGAAACTTCTATAGACAGATATTTCCAGTCATGTGCATGGATTAGAAAACCTCGTAATCACTGGGAATAAGTTATTATTTGGAATCAATGCACTTTCTTGTTTTTTTAGCTTTTTATCAAACCTTGTAAAAGACTTGTCACTTACAGAACTCACCTATTGTTTCCATTCTTGAAAACTAAAAATAATATTATGGAACCACAGAAAACTAATTTTAAACAAAAGACGTTGGATTTAACTAAATTATTGTTCCTGTGTTGAAATCCTTATCCGTAACCTTTCATTCCTCAAGTCGGTGGGGTTTTCTCAGGAGTGAAAGCACATTTTTTTGATGGTCTTTGTGTTAAAAAAAATAGGCAATAGGTAAATACTTTGGCTGGGCTCTCAAGTTAATCA
The DNA here is from genome assembly GCA_013400975.1 of Atrichornis clamosus. NCBI lineage: Eukaryota > Metazoa > Chordata > Aves > Passeriformes > Menuridae > Atrichornis > Atrichornis clamosus. The sequence continues at coordinate 23,259 of WBMZ01018235.1, read as the reverse complement.
GGAGCTCCAAAAGAAGCCAGTTTCTTCCTTCAGCAGAGGGTGTGTTATCTGTTTTGTACAATGCTTGGGAAAATCTCAGTTTTCTTCTGTTTGAACAAGAGCAAGAAGGGATGGTTTGGCTTTATTCTGTTTCAGGTTTTGTATTTTTTGTGTTCTATTATCAAAATATCTGAAGGGCGCTGGATATCCCTGGGGTTTCTAAAACTGAACATGGCTTCTGATTTTTAAAACTTGCTATGTATCAGAGGCTTTTCTGTGGACCCATCACTCGGAAGAAGGGCAGCACATGTCCTCCTTCACTGAATACAAAGATGAGAATAACTGGACCATCATTTACACTTTAATTCCTTATCCCATAAAGGGCCCAAATAAATTTTTTTTTTTTTTTGGTTGAGGCTGTAGAAATTCAATAGATAAAGAAGTCTTGAAAACCTTCAGAAAAGGTGGATTCTGACCTGCAGGATGGCAGACAGAAACTTTTTTTCTTTCTCCTGCAGTACCTAGCAGGAAGATCACCAGCAAGACTGGTGATCAGAGAGCAGAACTGGGCAGAAGGTATTTTGTATGCCTTTCCTGGTTTTTGAAAAAGAAAACAAAAGGAACAGCTGTCCAGGGAGAACCATGAAGCACTATGAAGAAGAAGAAGAATATGAATACAACAGTAGGAACTTAGGAACCTTTTCATTTCCAGGCTGACAACTACAATCTGGGTCGAGTTAACCTTATTGAGTTGTGTGTAAGGATTGTCACTTGGAGAAGTGAGGTCAGATCAAAACCAGTATGATTCAATGAGAAAGGGCTATGATTTGGTAGGAAAATCAGGTTTGTATTCACATTCTGGTTGAAAAAACCCCCATATTCAGTCACAGTGAGCTTTTCAACTAATCTAAAAGCTGTGCTCATTATGCTATGTGACCTGGAATACCTTTAGGTATTTGCTGTATCTTAGGACTTTGCTTTATCTTCAGGGCATGTTTATTCTGGGTATTTAAGAATAAACTGGGGTTGATTCAGAAACTACTTGTCCAGGAACATGGCTCCAGAGACTTGTCCTTGACCATCCATTCTCTCTGGGGTCTCCTTGGAAGAAAAGCATATTGGGTACAAATCAAAATACCAGTGTCTTTATAGGAGAGCTCAAATACAGAAAATATCATTGCAAATTCCAGGTATATTTATGGCAAAAAGTTTCTATGTAGATTTTAAGGATTTTATGTATTTGATATCCTCTGAAATATTCTTCCCCACCTGCTGTTTCAGACCAACAAATGTGTGTGGTCTTTTTGCCACACTGGTGGTGATTTCACAGTTAGAGACCCTCAGCTGTACCACAAGGCCCTTATTTTTTCATTCATTCATTCATTTATTCATTCACAGCTTCTCAATGAAATCCTTGGGCTTCTGCTGGGGGAAGAAGCCTGGGCTCTGGCCCTGTGGCGTCAACCAGGATTGAGTCAGAAGTCAGTGGTCTTGAGCTGCACAGGTGAAAAAAAGTCACATCAGTTCCTACAACTCTGTGCAATATGGTTGGATGAACATTATTCTGAAAAAAATGTGTAGTAAGGACTTGGTAACTTTGCCAAATGCTCACTGCATATTCAAGCGATCATCTGGATGTCTTCTGTCTTGAGTTGAAAACTGGTTTGGGTGGTTCACATGTGTTAAGCAAATTAGTTGCATGTAGACATGGAGACCTTGGTCAAAAATTGTGCAATAAAAGATTTATCTCAGAGGAGTCAAGGTTGACAACTGTAGCAATTCTTCCTGAAGAGCCAGCTGGTCCATGGAGTATCAAAACATGCTGACAACATTTCTCCAAAAGCAGCATTTCTGTTCGAAGGCAGCGCATTGCACCAGAAGGGCACAAAATGCGGCAGAGATGACACCCTCTTCTCACATCACTGTCACCACTGCATATCAGCACAGCCCTGTGTCACAGCTCGGAGGGAGCTCCAGGGTGGCATTCAATTTCAGCTTCACATCTATTGGCTTTCTTCTGAGCCCCTTGTGAGCATCATTTGCTTCAGATATCACATCTACTAATGATTTTTTTCCCTCCCCCTGCTCACACTTTAATTGCAGGGTATATATAATACCCTTAGGAATAGCTATTGCCACCTGTATTATTATTTATGCTGTGAAAACGAAGCTTGTGGCAATATATTTATTAACACGGTGCCCTGGAATCACATGAGTTAACAGCTTAATCCTGTGATTGTAAACACTTTTCTCGACATGTTCAAGCACCATCCATGTTTTTTAACCTAGCATTGGGAAACGGCGGGCATGAGCGGGCCATAATTTTTTGAGAAAATCTATTCTTTATTAAAAAGAAAAATCATAATGGAAAAGTGATTTATCCATCTAATAGTGCCTGCCTTAGTAAGCAATAATGCCTGTTGCAAAAGAAAGAGTTAAACAAAACATTCATGCAGTATAAACTTTGCTCCTTAGCATTAAAATGCACTTTATTCATACTGTAGATTTCTCTTCCAGCCACGGCTATTGTTTGTCACTAACAGCTAGCTTTTGTGAAGTTAATAAATGTGCATAATAAGGACATAAAGGTATGGAGAAGTAATACTGTAATCCTTTTGTTTGGATAATCAGTCTAATGTATGCAAATTAAACCTTATTAGTACTAGGGTTTTGTGTCTGCTTATCAAAATGTGCCATTTTCATGAAAATTGGAAGTCCATTATATAAAGTTATTATTAACAATCATTTAGGAATTATATACGGTATGCAAATTAAAGTTGATTACAACTAATTAAGGGCTTTCTTTGTTATTTGACCTTGTCTGCTTTTTATGTAAATATGTTTCTTTTGGTCTGGCATATTTTTAGACTCAGAAAAGTATATTAAGACAAGTTACATTATGTATTTTTAATATATTTTTGTATTGCACAGAATCCCCCTTGCTATTGTTTAAGAGCCTGGTTTCACGCTGGGCTGTTCTGAGTGACGATACGGAGACATGTGTGCCCTGCAGTTTTGGGATGGCTCTGCAGGATGGACCAGGAGCGGAATTGCAGTAACACACTTCCAAGAGCCTCCAGCGGTTTAAGGAAAAACGATCCACAAAAGGAAAAAAAAAAAATCCCCTGTGAAATATAAACAACTTTCATGCCAGAGTAGCCTTTGTTCCACTAGTTATCGAACTGGATAAGCCTTAGTTTAGTGGCTCCAGACACAGCTAAGTAATAAATGATTGGTCCCTACTTGCAAGGTACACTGCAGAACTTAATCACTTGCTCGCATCCCCATGGCCACTGATCTCAGGATAAAAGACTTTTAACACAGACAACACAGTGAGCTGAGCAACAGCAGCCTCTGGGAGGATTTGTGCACCTGTCAAAACCCAAGAAGGTTCAACATTAAGTGAAATGAAAAAAATCTCCTGTAGAAAACTTGGGTGAGTTGAATAATATTTCTATTAAAAAGAACAGCAGCATGTAATGCAATTTTGATGTGTTTTCTACCTAGAGAAAAACCTGCCATGTACGCCAGTCACCAGTGTGAAGACAGGAGATGGCATATTTTGTGGTGTGTCTGAAAGAGATGTGTAATCAATACCTTCACACCTTCAGGCTTCCAGCCAGAGTAAAACATGCAAGAGGAAGGAAGAAAAGAGGCATAAAGGGTATTAGGTACAAATATATTAGAAACATGTATAAAACTTATAATTGCATTTTCTTTGAGTCTAAAATATCGGGATCCAAGGAAAGATAAAGCATAAATGTTCTCCTTGGTACAAAAGGGTGGGCACAAGGGGCATTAATGCTAGAAAAAACCCCTTTGCACAGGCAAGGTTATGTATTTAAGCATGAAAGTGGGAATATACTTTTAAACCCAGGTCATATTCTTTCCTTTCCATATCCTTAGTACCTTGCATTTCATGTCAGGCAGTCATGGAGCCTCCTCATCTCCACATTTGGGGCTCACAGGACCTGTCCCCTCTTGCCTATGGAAGGTGTCCCACCACCACACCTCCACAGACTGCACTGGTGCCTGGCGAAGCACAAGCTGGCCTCCTGAGAACTTGAAGACATGGCAGTGTGGGTGTTCAGATCCCACTGGGAAAGGCAGGCATGCTGAGGGCAGACTGGGAGATGGATTGCATCCTGAAAAGGGATGGTGAGGGTCTCTCTGCTCTCCTTCCTCCTTTCTCCTTGGAGATGCTCGTGGCACAGAATATGTTAACTTTTCACTGCTGAAAGTCAATACGGAAAGCTCTTACTTTGTCCCTTGAAAAAGCAGAGCCTCCTGGCTAGGTGTCCAAATCCCTAGGAACCCAGTCAGCCTCAAAGGCCAGGTCTTGAATATCTGCTGCAAACCGCTGGATGGGAAGCTACAAACTGCCGATTACTGGCATGACTTATTCAGCAACTCTTTGAGAAGATATTTGAACAATTGGAGAAGTTGGTGATTTGTTCACTCACAGTGGGACCATGAGGTGCAATTCAGCCGGTGACTTATTACGGCAAATTGTCTAGGGCTGGAGTGGGGACATTTTGCTCAATGCTCTGCTGCTGGCAGGAGCTAAAAAATGGAAAATCAGAACAGGCAAAACACGTCTCTGCTGCATGGGGCAATGCCCGACCTCAGTCACCCTCCCTTGCCGCTGGCAAAGTCATGTTGAAGACAAGAATGGAGCAGCTGTGGAAGCAGAAAAGTGCGACCTGGTGAAGGGTGCCAGCCCATTCCCCCAGAAGGCAGCTGACCAAGGGTCCAGCAACGCTCCTGTTTAATGGGTGGCACCAAGCAGATGTGGTAAAAAGGATGTTTTTATTTCAAGCATCTTCTGGTGAAGAAAAAAATTCTAACATAATTTGTCATCTTCCACCTAATAAATAATGAGTGTTTTCACCTCAGTGTTGGGAACTCAAGGCTCTCAAAACAGGTGAAAAGCAAAGCTAAGAAGGGGTCTAGAATTATTTTCTCTAACAGAATAAGGATGAAACCCTGTTGCCATCAAAGGTAATAATTCAGGATTTCCCTCAGGGAGGTGAAAGTCATTGTCGTGTTTTTAAAATAGTTGCAATTTTCTGGCTCTAAATAGCACAGACTACAAAATGTATTGCAAGAGGAATATAAAAATAGTCAAAGTCTTCAAATCTTTTAATTCAATGAGAATGTAATATGCAATTAAAATTAATTATCTCATAATCGAACTGTAGACACTGATTATTGCATCATTTTCGTAAGAGACATGCATCTTAACTTGCATAATTTCTGGCATCACTGTGGAATTGGCTCAGGACAGAATCTGGGCCCAGATGTTTTCATGTCTTAGCACTCAGAATGGATCAGTTGTGGTTGGATGTGTCTTTTCCTCCACAGAGTACTTGGAGCACCTCTGCATGGCAGAGCCTCTACCCTTGCCCTGGGTGTGCAATTGATTAACTCCTCCCCAGCACCTCCCAATCAGTCCTGCTGCCCCCTTTTTTTTCGCTCCCATTTGTTATCATCTTAGAATCATAGAATCATTTAGGTTGGAAAGGACCCTTAAGATCATCAAGTCCAACCTTTCAGCCAACATTGCCAGATCCACCACTAACCCCTGTCCCCATCACCACACCTACCGGTCTTTTAAATACCTCCAGGGATGGTGACTCAACCACTTCCTTGAGCAGCCTATTCCAGTGCTTCACAACCCTTTCCATGAAAAAGTTTTTCCTAATATCCATCTAAACCTTCCTGCTGCAATTTTTGGTAATTTCCTCTTGTCACTTGTTACCTGGGAGAAGAGATTGACCCCCACCTGGCTACATCCTCCTTTCAGGGCGTTGTAGAGAGTGGTAAGGTCCCCCCGAGCCTCCTTTCCTCCAGGCTAAACAACCCCAGCTCCCTCAGCTGCTGTGCTCATCCGACCTGTGCTCCTGATTCTTCCCCAGTTCTGTTGCCCTTCTCCATACATGCTTCAGCATCTCAATGTTCTTGTAGGGAGGGGCCCAAAAGTGAACACAGGATTCGAGCTGCAGCCTCACCAGTGCCGAGCACAGGGGGACAATCCCTGTTGTTGTGTTCCCTCCAGCTCCTATTGCTCCCCATAAGTGTTCCCAGGGTACTTATCCCAACCTGGTGAGATTTGCAGAATCACATTGACTTTGCTTGGCTCATTTGAGTTCTGTCTTCTACACATCATCTCTTGTTCTTCTGGCATGAAGTCCTAATGCAAAACACTTTCCTGTTTTCTGCCTTCATGTTAAATATAATGTAAGGTGGTACCTACATGTATTTTTCTGGTGTCCCAATTTATAGTGCTAAACATTGAGCAGTGCTTGGTTCCACTGCTGGTTATCAGTGTGGACTTGTGGTGAGACCCTGAGAGGAACAGGGCATGAGATGGGTCTGGCTTCACCTGGTGGTGAATTCTCTAAACACAAGCAAAAGAATTTTAAACTCCAGACCCCATTGTAATATTCAAGTATAGCAAGTAACTTAAAGAAATAGACAAACATTGAATGGGAAAAAGAGTAGAAATAAAATAGATTTGTAAACCAATCTCCAATTTTCCGCAATACCCTTGTAGGTGAGACCTTGCTTTCAGGCCTAGTTTCAGCCACCTAGTTTCAGTGCTTTCATGGGTTGCAGCAACCTTTTAAGAGCTCCCTTAGGGCTCTGACTCCCATGACATTTTTCTTGCCCCTGCTGAGTCCTGGCTGCTATACATAAATTTTCAGTAAGATCTTTGAAAGCATCACTATAATGCCTTTAAACAGACCCCCATCAGCCCCCGAGGAGCTGATAAAAGAGTTTGGGAATGCCTTCTCCTGGTTATGCCCTGCTAAAACCTTACCTTCACAACCCTGATTTTTATCCTGAACTTTTGTTGATGCGTAATGCATATTCCCTAAGTGCACTTTTTTTTTTTGGTAGGATTGAGAAGCATGATTCCTATCTCCTTTTGGACATTCCTGTCCCTCTCACTGGAATTTTCTCCAGTGTGCTTTGGACAGACACTCTTAAGCAGGTTCCTTCATTTTCTCAGCTTTTTAAATTTGTATTTCCTTTTAAAATAATTTATTTGTGATTTAAAAGAAAAATCATGTTTGGATTCTCAGGATGGCATTTGAGTAAGCCAAGCCCTTTTGGTCGTAAGTGAGTAGCTTCTGGTTGTTGTCAGCAAAGACTGATTTCTATAAACCCTGCACACGAGAGCTCTAGGTAAGACACCCTTATCTGTTTGGATGTAGACCAGTACAAAAGGTTTCTTCTTCTGCCTGTAATGCATGATGTGGTTTCTGATTTTGATGACATCATTTTAATAGCCCTGATTTCTTTTTCATTAAGGAACAGCTGAATTTTGCTCTTAACACACCGATACTGTAAGGTGAGAGAATTTGAGGCTTCTCCAGTTTCTGTTAACGACTGCATCCTGCACTGGCTGGAATCTCAGTATGGCTGTCAGTCTGGAAGACTGCTTATCACCCTTACCAAACATTCTTCTTCTTCCCCCCTCACTTTCAGAATATGTCTGTTGAGAACGTCCTTTTTTTTTTTTTAAATTTTTAAAATTCGTCTCTGTAATTTTGTTCTGTGTATTTTTTATTTAATTACCTCCACTTGCTGGGATTTCTTTGGCCTCTGCTGACCACTGTGAGTTGTGTGGACAAGGACAGGACACAAGTGCTCTGCCTTGTTCCCCTCTTATGGAATGACAGGAGCTTCCTCCTTCCCATCACTGCAGGGCTTGTGTGCTTCTTTCCTGTGTGGGGGCTCTACGTTTGCCATTCACTGCTGCACTGGATCAACATCTGGCGAAGGCTTGCTATGTGCAGCAGGAATCTTTTAATAATGACATATCAAGGGAAAAAAAGCAGAGAAGTGGATTTGCACATTGTTCATCCTGATAAATATAACTATGAAATTGCTTTATAACTTTGGACACAGTTGGAGCTTTATAATAGGTTGTCAGTGAAGTAGCACCTGTGATCCTAATGCCTGCATCTATTTTCCTGATTTTAGCTATAAATTCCATTTTACAATGCTAGTGGGGATAGCTCTGGGTCTACAGTAGGGGGTGAGGGTTTAATTCCCTCTGCCTTTTTCTCTTCCACCACAGCCTTAGGTTTCTCCAGGCCATCTCAGTTATACAAAACATTCTGATTTTTGCTTTCATATGGATGAGGGTTTCAAATTTGTCCACATTTTCTTAACTGTACTTATGCTAGCATACTTGTGTCCCTGTTAGACAGAAATAATTTTGTAGTTAAACTTTCTCAAAGAACACAACTGTCAAATTTTTCTTGAGAGTAAGGGAAGGAAAGAAGGATGAAGTGGGTGGAGTGTAAGTAACAATTACTGTAGGCTGATAATATTTAAAGATTCATAGAGGGATGTATTTCATGGGCCATACGTGTATGTAACAAATTCGCCTACTCTGTAATCCTTCTTGTTATTGACAACACAACAATCATCTCTTTCCAGAATGGTGAACTGCAGAATGTTTTTCTTCTGCAAATGCTGCCTTTGAGCTCAAATAACTAATGTGAAGTCTTATTACTGGGAAAAGCTGGCAAGCCTACGGAGCAGGTTACTGATTAAGACATAAAATATTCACTGAAGGAACCTTCAGCATGTGATTTTTTTTTTTGAGTCCTAGGACTTGATTTTTCAGATTGAAGGAGGGTGCAGTTGCAGGGGGCTGCAACTTGAAATAGTGCTCAGAATGTGTAGAAATTTGACATTTACTTGTGTATTGAAATATGGCAAAGGGGAATGTAATTTGAGAACCTCTTCTGCAGCCCTTGAATCCATCTGCCAAGAAGATAGGGAAAGCAAGTTAAGCAAGTCATGAATGCACGATGCATAGCTGTAATTATATAAACTAACACTACTGAAATATATTTAAAAGTAAAAATCACCCTAAAGCAAAACTTACTTCTATTTCTTCAAACACAGGGATCCATACCCATAACTTTTTTTCACATTTAAATTAAAAAGTATTTTTTGCAAAGGGAAGGAAGGAGGACAATCTAGTCATGAGGAAGAAGAATACATTTTCCCTTTCCATCATTTGAAGTGATTTTTTAATCCAGGTTTATAGTGATGGCCTAACAATAGAAAGCAGTTGTCAAATGCACCATCTTTTCCCAGCTTATTCTGGTGGCACAGTGTAGTATAACTTCTGAAGATGTGTCTGCTTTTCTCATCCTGGACTCTGGTTACTCATCCAGCAAAATCAATGTCAAATAACGAAATAAAAACTTTGGGCAAAATTCAAAGATACGTAAGTGTCCTTTTCCTTCCCTGTGGCCTGAGACAGCTCCCAGTCCTTTTGCCTGTGAAAAATTCTCGCCTAGCCCAGCATTAAAACTTGTGAGCATGTGACAGCTCAGATGTTCCCCCATCCTCTTCTTCCTTCTATTCTTTTGAGATAGCAGAGATGCCATGTCGTTATCCATACCTGTGTCCTGGCATCCAAGCTCTTGGCTGAGAGGGTGCAGAAGGGGGATAAGGGGATGCAGGTCCAGGGCTGAGGTGGCTGGTGTGCACCAGCATCCTCTCCTTGGGATGCAAACCACGAAGGAGACACTGGTGGCCTCCAGGGCCTCTCAGCTGGGCTCCCTGCGTGCTGGTTAGGGATACAGGGACCTGAGGTAGCTGTGATCTAAACTGGAGCTGCACAGGACAGATGGTGAGGGCTCTGTGAGTGGTGTCCTGCTGGAATCCTTTCAGCCTCTCGTACTGAGCATATCCATGCAAGGGAGTGGCTCAGTAGCTTTTCATCTTTTAGAAGAGAAAAATACTTTTTTTTTGCGCCTGCTTTTTACCGACTTTTTTCTTCTCATTTCCTGCATATACTGGGTTTTGTATTTTCCTTTTTTTCCTGTATTTCGAAGACCCTTAATAAATAAAAGATGTGAACACAAAATTGCCATTCAAATTTGATTGTCTCAAATTACATCTAGAATGAAACAAAAATCTACTGATCTATGATTTTGTATGGCAAAGGCAGCTCAATGCTATTCAATCCAGTAGGGGAGATATAAAGAAAGAGTATAAAAAAACCCCAACCAACTAGCAAAGAAAAGAAGAGGCAGGGAAAGTGCGATAAAGAACAGCATAATACTTTAATGGTCTGAAGAGATTTTTCAACAAAACCATTACTAATACTGGCTATTCTTCTAAGCTCAGCTCTTACCATCACAAAACCATTAGCTCTTTGGTAGTCACAATCTTCCCTATATCTATATCATGTCTTTTCATTGCTTTTTATTTGTCTTTGTCTTCTTCTGCTTGACTGGTAACATGCAGCACCCTTGTGCTCTATACTTAATTCAAGACTGACTGCAACAGTTATAAATATCTCCTCAGCACTGAGGGAGGCAAAGAAAAAGTGATGAGCTTCAGTAGCCAGAGTTCTGAATTGTTGCAGACAAGAGAATCTGTCAATGAAGGCTGGTGAAATAAAATTTTTGCTGGCTGTTTTTTGTAGATTTAAAGATGAAACCTTTGGTTATATTCATAATAACAGACAAAATTATGATTAGAATTGCTTTTTCTCTTGCGTTTGGACATGGTACTTGAATAGCCAGAATGGATGGTTTTCCTGTGGCAGCAGGGCTGTGCTCATTATCTCCTGAATATTTGGTCTGCAGGCATGATTTTGATGAAGATTTAGCAATAGGCTTTTGGTTCTGGGTGGGGATTTGGGCATTTTGTGTTGTGCCTCCTGTTTGCGGAGGCAGAAGACCACTGGCTTTGCTGTATTGCGGTGTACACTAGTGTGTAAGGAATCACAGTGACACTTTTTCTGTCAGGTGCTGTGGAAGCTCTGCACATCTCATTCTTTGTCTGCAACAGCAGCAACACATTTATTTTTAAATCTGTGCTTTCAAGAATTAAACACTATGTGAATTTGGTCTCCATGCATAAACACAATTTAAGTTAAAAGCTTAACAAAACCTTTTTTCTCCTTTTAAACCTTGCTTCTTGCCAGATATTCACAGTCTTGGGTATGCTCTTTAAATTAAAAAAATTGTATTAAAGCTTCCTATGTGAGAGTCTGAGCACTTTTTCCTTCAGCTTTGGTGTTTTTTCAGACCCATGCACTGACTCATTCAGAGACATTACCTGCCCTGTGGTCTTCAGTAGAAAAATGATAGACATTGGATCAAAAGACAGAGTTGTGTTCTAGATGTTTGCTATGTCTTTTACAGTGACATCTCCAGGACTCCACCAAGGATTTAGATTTCAGAGCAATGGACTGCCTGGGAATTTGTCAAAGTATGAGAATAGGATTGTCTGAAACAGATACATGATCACAGAAACAAGAGTTGCATGGTGCTCATCACTGACAGCTTGTTGTGTGCTGAGTCCTTGTCCTGGTTCTGGGCTTTGTGGGCCCTTCTGGCAAAGGTAGCTTTTGTAGGGAATATAGAGAGAAATAACGCAGTGACTCTGCAGCAGCCAAGGAAAAAGCTCTTTATGAGCAAGGAGTAAAACCTGGACTTGCTTTGGAGGTAAGCAAGTGGTCAGGTAGCACTGCTGGCAAACTGAAGGTGGGAATTAATCATGAGGTAAGAGCCTGAGTGCTGCACAGAAGGATGAGCAATGTGCTGAAGAACCATAAAGGCAAGGACCAAAAACTTATGGTCGATGAATGAAGACAGATGACAACAGATGCTGCAAATTCACCATTGTAATGAGACACCAAGGAAGGTTATGTTGCCACCAGTGTCTTGAATGATGCCAAGGCTCCGCACCGATGTTCTGTGAACAAAAGTTTTGCTTGTGTGACGGCTGAGCTCCAGGTCAGAGCGACAAGTGAAATCTGAGCCTTACATGACATTGCCCTGCGCTGGCTTTAGAAGCTGCAGGTGTTTTCATCTCAGCAGCAAGGAGCAGATGTGAGGGTAAAGGCTAGAGGAAGCTTAAGAGAGTAATGATTGCCCCACATGGGAAGGGGTTGTTCAAATTCCCCATCGCCTGTGATGTCTGATTGTGCTAAGTAGAATCCTTCCAACTCTGTCAATACAAGGAGGACCTGGATATTGATCATTTAGATTGTGCATGATGGATAATCTCATTTTTGTACCATGCTTCTTATCCAAGCTGCTTTGTTCAATTAAACTCTACTCAGCAGAGACTATTCAAATCTGCTGTAAAGTTCATGCCATGACCACATTTCCCATCAATTTCTCCACCGGAATGTATATTAATGGAAACATGGGGATATATTAATTGTACAATTTTGAATAAATGCAACCTTAGCAGAGTACATTTTTTATTATTATTTAATAATTATGATTCAGGATTTTCTTAATTTCCTGCTGTGAGCTTTTAAAAGTCACTGCAATGCTGAAACATAAATAGAGTACGTGATGCAACACTTTGCCTAGGCAAATATCATAGACATTTTTACCCCAGGAAAAATGTAATGAAATGAAAAAAACCTCATTCGGCTCATTTGAAATTTTGCACTGTTGAAACCAAATAAGGGAAAACTCAAATCAGGATGGAATAATATTTACTGAAAAAATTTAAACTAATATTTGCTAAGATTTGAGTAGGCAAAAATTGATAAAAATGCACAAAGAGCATGAAAACAGTAATTTAAAAAAAATCTTTAAAAACATGGATGAGAAATTTTCCAACATGCTCAAGTTTTTCTCAGCCATTACATTCCATATGTAATAAAACCTAGGTGGAATGATGTTCAGATTCCCCCAGACAGTCGAAAAGCAGCAATGGAGTCCAACACGAGACAGAAGGACAAGGTGACCCAGTACCATCCAGAACAGAGGGATTATCATCGTTTACTCTCTCATTGCTTGGCCACTAGACTCACATGTTCTCTCCCTTCCCCCTCTCCTCTTTGCTTCCTTCCTATTTCCTCGTCTTTATATTTTTTTTCTTTTCGTCTTTGTCTTCCTTTCTTAGCCACTTGCCTTGTTCTGACAATATGATTACTTAATACTTACCTGCCAAATTAACTGACTTATTTTACCAACGAGTGGATATACCGTTCCCTGACACTCGGTATTTGACAGTCCCGCAATCTTTTCTGTGTCCATGAGGTACACGCTACAACAGGAAAATTCCACTAGGTAAGGTGGGCTTTCTCTATAACACACTACTGTTACATACCAGCATGAACCAGTACGTGTGTTGGTTTGCCCTCTCTCTTTGGCTTTTAAAGGCAATAAAGTGTGAACAATTAAAAAAATCTTTTCCAACCCACTCATCCTCTCTCCTTTATTCCAAAAATCACACCCAACTGACCTCTTACCGAGAAAGCTGTTCCATTCGGTAAGACTCTGTCTTTTCACAATGAAAAGAAAAAACCCTATTCAGCTAATTGAGCAATTTGCTTAACTGGATACACTGTAAAAATGTATAGTGGAAATGCTAATGTATTAAGTATGAGTGTGTATTTGTATGCGTGGGGGAAAAGAAATGCTATATAGATGCTGTAGTTGGAAGGCTGCATAAATACCCAAGGCAAAACAATTGTTACTGGAGGTATATTTTCAGGTTTACTCACTAAGAATTGTTCATTGTCAATAAAATGGAAGTAAATAAAAGGAAACTGCTTACATTTGACCTAGAGTTTATTGCTTATTTTTGACCTGAAATTTTTTTTGTTGAATGATATGTACAGAGCTCGGAAAATCATCTTCTTTTGCTTCTTATTAGCATGGTCCTTGGAGCCTAGCCATGGATCTGGGTACTTTTGTTCAGAACCCACTGAGAAATAAGGTGGGTCTCCTATGCAAAATCCTTACAATGTTTTGCAAGACACCCAGAGCAGGGAACACCCAGAGCACTCTGATAATATTGGTCAGTGCAGTAGGTTGTAGCACAACAATCACCCCAAATTTGGCAGTGTTTTGCAGGAGAGTGGAAAAAAGGAATTTGAAGCACAATGGTGAGATCACTTTGTGGGTGATTATCAGGGACCCATCAAAGTGTGAAAAGCAGTATTAAAAATCATGGAATGCCAGCAGGTAAATGACAGAGATTGGAGCCGCTGATCCCAAAGTCACAACTGCTTCGACCCTTCCCTCTCTTTCAGAAACAGTACTGAGGATGTACCTTCCGTGTTAGGCTCTGAGGATGCTCCTGAGCCTGCAGAACCATGGAGGCACAGCAGAAAACAGGCAAGGAACAGTCTACTTACACATCTTGGTTTCCCCTTTCCTCTAAGTTGAAGGGAGTGAAGACTCATACAGGAGCTTTCTCTTCTGCACAGGGGTGTGAAGAACAGAGCTGGCCCAAAAGAGGCTTTTTAAGGATAGATTACTCACTTTTTTCTTTGCTTGCTTTTAGTTCCTGAATATTACAGCAATGAAGTACCTACGTAATGTGTGTACACTGAAGAATACCCTGCCAGGAGATAAGGTATTTGAGATTCTCTTTGTGGAATCTGCAGGCCACCCACCTTAAAACCATGGCTGTTTTTCAGGTAGCAGAGACAACAACATCAGGGCAACCTTACAGCAGGTTGTGTTGGGAGGGTGGGCAGTGGAACGGGACACCAAAGTGGAATTAGGAAGCAACTGAGAGACTGGGATGACATAATAGCCATTTCTTTATCATTGTTTTTTCTTATGTCTGTAACTATTTCCTTCCACATTATAACAATGAGGTGATGGGAGCAGCTCAGCAGTGTCTGACATTTATGTTCTCCTTGTTCTTCTCAGGTCAAGGGTGTACTGAGCTGCTAGTGGCACACAGTATGTCTGCAAAACCTGCAAGACTTTTTAAGCCTATTCTTTTATCTTGCTTTTTCCTTTTTCCTTACACAGTCAAGACCTCCAAATGGGGTCCATCATCCTGCAGCAAGACTCTCTTACTGATTCTCATAAGAGAGATCTCACCAGATGATCTTTTGAGGTCCATCCTGAGCCGGGTTCTATGAAATATAAGCCAGTCTTAGAAAGAGAAAATTCACCCACCAAGAAGCTAACAATTGCAGACCTCCAAGGAGGGACTGAATCTGTTCAGAATCTATTTAATTCCTAGCCAGTTCAAATCCTTTTTTATATATAGTGGACAGTTTTTGCACTTTGTGTTGCAAATAAGAAAATATGTTTATTTTTCTTCTTTTGCCTTCTCTCCACATATACTGGCAACTTTATGGGCAGGTATTTGAGGATAAATGGATTGCCTCTCACACAAAGGTTTTAAATAAAACATCTCTTTTCTGGATAAAAAATAGGTTAGTCAATTTTTAATGTCTTTCTCCTTCCACTGAAGATCATCAGCTTGTATTTGATGTAAAAATGACACTATCATCATAAAAGCTCCTTCTGTTGGGATTCACTGCACCATTTAGACCAGATAGCAGTGTAAAATCCTAATGGAGAAATAAACATGTGAGCATCTCTTCTTATACTGTAATTGCCACACTTAGGTGCTGCTCTATGTGAAAACAGGAGTACACAGAAAATTTCCTTGTTCATTCCATATGCTAGAAATTTTGCTGTCCTGCCTGCATGTATTGTTTGTTATGTGTATATGAGTGTGTGATGTACACCAAAGCAGAAGATTCCTTTCTCTTTATGTCGTGACGGAGATGCCTTGCGACACAACGTGTAACTCCATTCCTGTTGCCTCTTGGAGGAAAAAACTCACATAAAGTGATCGACCCCTCTCCCCCTCAAAAAATCCCCAAAACTCTGCTGAAAGAAAAAACAAGGATAAATTGCAACAAGAAACTCTGAAGCTGGAAGTGTAGCAAAATGTTGGAAGCAGAGATGAAGTCTCAAAGCCAGGAAGAGATGACAAAATTGGTATGCAGTACTCAGAACACCTGACGTCATTTGGTAGGAGTCACAGACATACCATATTCCAGACGTTTTTCTTCTGGCCAGCCCTGTGGAGCCTCTGCAGTCCCTACTGGAGAAAACCCTCTACCTTACCTGGGATGTGCTGACACAGCTGGGAAGCTCAGGCACTGGCACAGGTCACCCTGGGATGGGCTGCAACTCCTTGTTCTGCTGGGTTAACACCCTCAGCACCCTGGGTCACAGAGTACTTAGAGCAGCACGCCTTGTGTTGTAGCACCTCTCCAGCAGCGTGCTTGGCTATGGCAGAGTGGAAGTTTGGCTTTTGGAAAGCGGGGGTTCAAAAGCTTTCTCTGTGGCAGGCACATATTTATGCTAAGGATAGAACTTGACTTGATACATCAAAGCAGGGAAAAGGGTGCTTGCTAGGGAGAAAACCCCACTGAATTACCCTGACAAAGGGCACTCTAATGTTAGGAGGTCTGGCTTTAGGAATGTACAGATTGGGGAACCTATTTTGTTGACCTCTTCTCCCAAAGTAATTGAAAATTATTCAGCTCTGCTGAGTGTAACTGCCAGTAGTTTCTGCTTGATATAATTGAGTTCTTTACCCTCAATTTGTTCGCTTGTATTTCAGGCTTTGAAAAAACAGCACTTAACCTTTTATTGTTTATTCAGATTTATTTAGAGAAAACAAAAATCTCTGTGGTTCAACTACCCGCATTTTTGCTGATCTCTGGAATGAGGTGAGTGTCAATAAAAAGCAGCTCAAAAACTCTTTCTTCCAGGATTATTACTGACAATGTAAACAGTTTTCAATGATATTGGATGTCACTGATTATGTCACCATGTGGAATGGATACAGCCCTGTTCCTCTCAAAGGACTCAACATGTATTTGTGCCTGCAATTATTGTGTCATCTGCATTTGGGATTTCACCCAAAACAGGAGAAACTCTAAGAACATTAAAAAGTGGTATTTTAAGTGTCTTGATCTCAGAGAAAATCTCACTGCAATTGGAATCCACTGCTCAGGCATGGAACTTACCAATGCAAAGTTCAGTGCTGCTGGTGACACAGATGGGATTTTATTAGATCACAGATATCTAGCCTGGGTTTTGCCTCATTATTGTCTTCTTTTCCACTACACTTAAGAGGAGGCTTTGTACCTGTCCGCAGCTCCTTTAAAGCTCAGAGTGCTTCTTATGCAAGCTGCCTCCTACACTCAGAATCACTGAATGGGTCAGGTTGGAAGTGAGCACAGTGGGTGCTCTGGTTGGACATCTGGGCCAACTTCCCTGCTCAGGCAGGGTCATCCCAGAGCACACGGCACAGGATTGTGACCAGTCGGTTCTGGAATATCTCCAGTGAGGGAGACTCCACAACCTCTCTGGGCAATCTGTGCCAGTGTACAGTCACCTGCACATTATGAAAAACCTGTGATTGCCACATCATGTGTGAGGGAGGCATTTTTAATGGAGTTCCAAGATGAGTTTGTATTTTTTATTTTTGAGTCTTACTCCTTCGAGCAGGCATGGGGCAGGGGGCTCCTTGCATTGGTCTGTCAGAGAAGGCAGGTGCTAAGTTTGCAGTGCTTGGCAGGAGATTAAAGAGGCTTTACAGAGCACCGTGGGCAGGTTGCTGGGCAAGATCAAAGTAGATGTGGAGGTCAGGGAGAAGGGTAAATCGTGTCCCCTGGAGAGTGAGCTTGGGTAAGAACCCAAGAGTTTTCATTTTGCCTAAAATGGCTCTAATTCCTCAAGATGAGAACCTAC
Source organism: Atrichornis clamosus (assembly GCA_013400975.1). NCBI lineage: Eukaryota > Metazoa > Chordata > Aves > Passeriformes > Menuridae > Atrichornis > Atrichornis clamosus. The sequence goes on along the minus strand of WBMZ01018235.1, from coordinate 5,746 downwards.
ACAGGGAGGTCCTTGCTTTTGAGTCTCTGACACCTTGAAGTGCAGCTGATAATTTGGATACACACCCCTTTGTCTGATAATGCCCGGGAGGAGAAAGCAAAGTGTTTATCACTGGATGTTGAGGTGCTGTGGAGCTATCACCATTGCTGGGGAAAATCAGTGATAACCAAATGGTGTGTGCCCACCCTCTCTGGGCATGTGTCCTCCCTACAGACCTTCATGGTGGGTTCTGCAGCTCATAGGCACCGTCACTGCCCAGGACATAGAACACGTGGTGGCTGTGGACTCCTCTGTGACTGCAATGCAGCATCAAGTGTTTTTGTTGGCTTGTATGTCCAAGGATTTCAGGATTCATTTTGTAATCTGTGGCAAAGGAAACATGTACAAGCCATGGGAGTGTGTGGAGTGGGGAACAAAGAAGGGAAAGCTTGTCCTTTCACCTTCAGCCTCTGATTTCTCTACCTTTAGCTTTTCTGGTGAGTCAATACGTCTTGTGGCAACCTTCATGGTCAGGCACAGCAGCTTTTGGGGCTCTGAAAACAAAATCATGACTATCCTCAACCATCTACCTTTCAGAATAAATCTTGTCCAAAATAGCTCTATTGTTCCTCACACAGTAGAAAACTGTTGGCTTTCCATGGCTTTGGCAGGGCTGTAATAACTCTGAGGGCGTGATTTTGCCTGACACTGTGTCTGTGAATAACCTTTCACAGGTAGTGATCCTGCAAACGCGTTCTGGCATGTCACTGTTCTTACAGGGTTTTCCATGCATGAATGTACATGACTGTTGGAACTGAGGGCTTAGGCATGGAGATGTTACTGTTTGCAAAGGTAGTCATTTCCCAAGTGAATTGTCAAAACCCTGTGTTCAGTCTGGATTGTTTTCTACTGTTCTGGACGTTTATCAAAATCTACAACTTCCTAAATAGGAGTGCACACAGTTTTTTCAGAGAGATTCACCTGTCTAAACAAAGGAATGTCTATTATGTTTTAAAATTAAAAGGAAATTGGACTTGTTTTTGCAAAGATGCTGATAAGACTCTGGGCTTTTTTTGGGTTTTTTTTTGCAAATGGATCCAGACAATGTAGGTGTGAACAACGTTCTTCATATACATGCAAAATGCATTTCCTGATGGGAAAAATTAGTCAAAGCCTATAGTTGTTCAGTTCTTGACTGCCACTTGATAGACAACAGAACCTTATATAAACGCATAGTGCTAACAAACGGCACATATGGACATGCCAGTTTCATGTTGCTCTGACTCTGGAGTGTTTGTCATTGTCTGGCATGTGGCTTTCATTGCCTTGCCCTGTCTTGGTTCTGGCCAGGACAGGGTTAATATTGCAGCAGCCAGGAGGGCATGGCCAGGAGCCGGGGGTTGTTTGATACCACCTCATGCCATGGGACCCGACAGAGGGTGGAGTGTGAATCGTTCGCCTGTCCTGTACACTCCCTTGTTAGTCTTGTTATTACTGTTAGTTTTCTTATTTCATTGTTGTTTCTAGTAAATTGCTCTTATCTCAACTTGTGATCTTCACCTTTTTGTGCCTCTAATTCTCCTCTCCCTCCCTCCCCAGGGGTGAGGGGGATGAGGGAGAAGTGAGTGGCTTGTGGTCTAGGGTGTTTCAGTGGGAACACTAAATACTGTTCCTAAACCACAACATGCCCATAATTTCCCAGAGTCACAGGAAACATCTATAGGAAATAGACTGGCCACAGGATGCAAAGACCACAGTGACCTCAGCCATTCATTACTGCCTTTTGTATTAGAACTGAGGTTGCGACAGTGTTTTCTCCCTAATCAGCTGGCAGGGTCCTCCCAGACAGGTGAAACACCACTTGCTTTCCTCTTACAAAATGGAATGGGCCAAACCATTAGAGATTTTGCAGTGTTGCAGAAAGGTTGTAAGAGGCCACCCAACACAACCTGGGTGGGTTTAAAGGCCAAATCCTCAGCGGGTGCAAACCAGCACCCTTCAATTGACATCAGCTGGGTGATGGAGCTGCTGATAGATCCCAAGAGCCTGACAGAATTAGGCTCAGCCAGAGGGCCTGCAGCGCTGCAATTACTGTTCTACTTTCTCAAATATTGTTCCAGTAACTCTATTTGACTAATTTTTCTCTTGTTGTGTTGGTATGTGCAATCCATCAGAATCTAGTTTTTCCACTGCAGTACAGCATATTATCAAGCTCATGTTTTTTTCCAGCCTGCTTGCTAAGCTGGGTACAGTGAAGCCGTGGCCTGAATGCATCTAGGTTCACTTTTAAGACATGTCTGGAAATCTATTTTGGTTTGCTTTTTTTCTTTCCTTCTCTTTTCCTTTCTTTCTTTTTTTTTTTTTTTTTGCTAATCCCAAGCCATAGAAGCCTTCTATGGCCTGTTTTGATACCTGGAAGTACTATGAAGCCGATGACTATGATACAGTTTGGGTTGAGCCTAGCTGGTAGGGACAGTTTGAAAGAAGTAATCTAAATAAAAGTGCATGGCCTCTTGGACCAAAAATTGGTTGGCTTGCCAGTCCCAATTCATTTATCTCACAAAAAAACTAAACAGAAATAAATCCTCAGCAAATTCCTATCAGTTTCACAGGGGTCATTTGCTTTTCTGGCTTCCACTAAGGATATCATTATGCTCTTTAGTCCTAACCCAGTCCTAACCCGCTCAGCTTTCTAAATAGTTAGTTTAATTAATCCCCTGCCTTTCTGATTGTGAGTGCTATGTATTGCAAGTGAGATTTTGATGCAAAGCATCACTAAATTAATTAGTTTTGGCCCTGATCCACCAGATTTAATGGGGGTATTTGCACGTTCAAAGGTAGACCACTGTTGAAGTGCCTCATTGAATGGGGCACTTCTCCCTTAATGAGAGAGGGCTAGGCAGCTTGGCCTCTGGCTGCTGGATGAAGTTATCAGGGGTATTTACTGCCTCGGCAGACAACCTCTGCTCCTGGCTAGCCATGATGATATTTTAGTTACATCTTGTACAGAAGTGGAACACCTTGAATAATTATCTTATTTTCTGCATTCTGTATCCCATTGTTACCTAATATTGAAGGTGGTCTCACTGAATTTGTGGTTTTCTCTATGCACATCTCAGAAAACACTTTAGTTAAGGTCATGAGAGAAATCTATCTTGAAAGGTTTGATTAACACTCAGATATTAGATTTTTAACAGAATTAATTCTGCGTGTTTATGGACTGATATTGTTACTCTGATTCTTGGCCAGCATTTTATCGCTACCTTGTAGATTGAGATTAAAATTGGTGCTATCTTTGTGTTACTTTTGAAGTCACGATAGTGACTTCCACATCAACAGAGACCTCTTGTTAACTTTTCTTCAGGGCATACATAAGGAAGAGAGAGGGCAAACATTGCCAGCCTGGCTTTGACTCCTGTGTCTGTTTAGAGCAATCCAATGAGCAGCTGAAGCTCTATGTCTTCCTTCAGTAAAATTCTGTCCTCTGTTGAAATTCTGTGTTTCCCATCCACCTCACTAAAGCTGGAATTTTATTCTGTGAATTTTCATGGGCTTTTCTCAGTATAGGAGACTTTTCTCAGTATAACTGCCCAGCAGCACATGCCAAGATTGAACAGTGTTGCAAAGGCTTTTAAACAGCCACTCTTGCAATAGTACCCTGATAGTTCAGCCTGGCTGTATAAAATGCTGCTAGAGGTTCACAGGTAAATGGTATAGGTGAGGTATTATAAGATGTTGAACTCAATGGTTAATCACGCACCATGAGTTTTGCCCTCGAACTTGGATGATGAAAAGCAAAACGACTTAAGTAGAATAGCAACTTGGTTTGTGAATCCAGTGTCTGAAAATGTTACACGATCCAGCAATCCCAACTGGTGTTGGGAACTTTTGTTTTGCTGTTTTTTATTTGCTGGTATCCTGGGTTCCCGAGCAGCTGAGATGGATTACATCAAAACTTCAGGATGACCTTTGTGTTCAAGACAACAGCGATGCAGTGCTTCATCTTGTGAAGTTAGCTCTGAAAGACTGGGTTTTTGAGATCCTGCCTGACTCATGGTTATTCAGATTTCCATCAAAGCCTTTGGGAGGGTAGAAGTTCATTTTGGCCTACCAAACAGCCTTGCCAGGAGAATTCTGCCTCCCCGCCTAAGAGAAGCAATAGTCTAGTGGTGCTACGGTGGGTGAGGGGGTGTGGTTTGGGGGAGAGGAATAAACTGCTGGTTGTCACGGAATCATTCTCCAGCAGCAGTGACTTGAGGTTGTAGTCTTCCCCAGAATATCTTCCTTAGTTCAGGACTGCTCTACCAACCCTGGTGCTTTCTGACTGACCTACAAATAAAACAAAAATGCATCTGTGTACCCTTAATGACCCTTTGGTCAGATGCTTGTGTAATACAAACTTAACTACATTTAGCTTTAATTTGTGATCAAGTAGTAAAGAAGCAAACAGTCAGTGGTGTCAAGATGCAAACCAGCCTGGAGAGAGGAATTTCAAGTAATCACAGACAAATATTGCAAGTTTTTGTCCCCCTTATTCTGGAAGGGAGATGACTAGTGGTATGTGTTCAAAAAAGTCAACACCCATCCTGAACAGCTGTTCACATAAATGAAATTTTGCAGACCCTGATCTACATACATCCTTTTCTTAGGATAATTACAATATTACTTGGTTGACTCACTTTTCCACAAGACAGCCTGGCTGCCCAGGGAGGCCCGTCAGGCCTCTCACCTTTCCCAGAGCCAGGAGGCTGACCCATGCCAAGGAGGTCATTTCCCTGGGGCAGAGGCAGCCCAGGTGCCCTGCGCCGGCGCGTTTGAGGGGAGAATGGCGGTAATGAATACGCAGCAGCCTGCGGTGGGAGCCCTGCCACTGTTAAATTTGTAGCCAATTAGTCGTGTTGCACAATTCCAGCAGAGTAACACCAGTCTCTATAGACTTGGTATAGAGAGAGAAATTAGTTTAGACAAATACCTCTTAATCCCTTGTTCTTGGCTGGGCTGGAGCGCCTACTGCTAAGTGCTAATGGCACGAGGAAATCCCAATTTCCAATGTCAAGGGCTTCGAGGAATCAGGCTATTAAAGGGAGACATTTATTTTGCATTAGCTTTGATCAGCGGCTCCTGGGTGAAATCTCCTTAAATAAATACTCTGTGCGGCCTCTCGCTCAGGGAACCACGGATTCGAGCCGGGCAGGCGGCGGAGGGAGAGGCCACTGGGGCCGCTTTCTGCTGGGCCTTGCCCCGCGGCAGCAGAATCACAGAATCAATTAGGTGGGAAAAGACCTCTGAGATCATCAAGTCCAACCTATGATGGAACACGACCGTGTCAACTAGACCATGGCACTGAGTGCCACATCCAGTATTTCCTTAAACGCCTCCAGGGACGGTGATCCCACCACCTCCCTGGGCAGCCCATTCCAGTGTCTAATCACCCTTTAAGAAACTCCTTCTAATGCCCAACATAAACTTCCCCTGGCGCAGTTTAAGACTATGTCCTCATGTCCTGTCGCTGGTTGCCTGACAGAAGAGGGAGCCGCCTGCCCGGCGGCCGAGGACGGGAGGGGGAAGAGGCTGGGGAGGTGCGGCAAGGAGCCGGTGCGGTGCGCGGCCGGGCGATGTGGGGAGGAGCCGGTGCGGTGTGGGTAGGAGCCCGGCGGGGTGATGCGGTGCGGTGCGGTGCGGGTCGAGCGGCGCGGGAAGGAGCTGGGTGGTGCGGTGCCGGTGCGGTTCGGAGGCGGACTGTGCGGGGCCGGTGCGGTGCGGTGCG
>WBMZ01018234.1:0-22506 GCA_013400975.1 Atrichornis clamosus | reverse complement strand
TGATTTCTGTGTGTAGCCATGCAGAGTGACCACCAGCGCAGCTCTCAGGCCCACACCTGTCCAAGGTGTGCAGTGAAGGCACTGCCGTGCGGGCTGTGCCCCATCCCACCAGCAGGGGGCACGGAAGGCACCACCACAGAGCCCTCACGGCCACAAGAATGGACACTCAGAATTTCAACTTAATTACTTATAATTAAAAGATTACAAGTATCTTTTAAAGGTTCAAGTAAAACTTGACTGAAATAACCTATACAAGCCATCAGTAGACAAGTCCCTGCCCTGCGTTCAGTGTAGCTACTCCTCCCCTGGGCTGTCCATGCCCTTTGGAGGCTTGAGGGCGAGACAGCAATGCTGGGTGGTTTTGACTAGAAATACGAGTTAATTTCTAGTTCATGTCTTCTACACTTTGACATCCTTAGAAGGAAAGTTCTTCTGGCCTTTAGCAAGCCTTTTTTAAGGCTCACCAGAAGAGGTATCTGTGATCACACAAATGGGGATTCATTTTACTCCCATCAGTAATTGTACAGCAGGACACAGCAGTCAGTGCTTGACTCCAGCACAGTGCACCCAAGGCAGCTTCACTCTGCATTCCTGACTGATTCCGTTCCCCCTCCACCTTCCAACTGCTGAGCATCCTTATAATCCACATTTCTTTGCTGCAATACAAGACAGTGGTCCCACTCTCACTCCTCCCTGAAGAGAGCATCTCTCCCAAGTTCACTTTCACTAGCACAAAGGCAGGTCCTACGGATAAACACAAAAGCTGGATCCTGTGAAGCCAAGGTGGGGGTTAACTGCACACCAAGATAATCTGCCAAAATTACTCATACACCTGCTGCAGCTGCCAGGCCCTTTGAGCCCAAAGCCCAGTAGCTGTCAGTGCCACACAGAGCACAGACAAAGATCTCCCTGTGTGTGTTTGTGTAACAGCCTGGGAACGTTACCTCTGATCCTGTAGCTTCTGATATGGTGGAGTAGGAGCTCTCGGGAGCCCAGGAAATGCACTCTACCACATGCTCGTGCTCTCGGAGCTCAGCTTTGCACTCCTTTGTCGCTACCACCCACACGCGCACCGTCTGGTCGTTGGAACAGCTGGCAATCAAGGTGCCATCCTGGTTGGGCCGTACCATGCGCACCCATTCTCTGTGCCCTGTGAAAGTCTTCACGCAGTAACTGCAGAAAAAACACAGCACGACTCAGCCACACGCAATAATCCACCACACACACCTTGGAAATTTGAGGACACAATCTACTCTCAGTAGTTAAGATAAAATATTTTAGCACACACACGTCCATCCTGGCTGGTGACGGACCATGCCATAAACAGTTCATGGAAACGACACTGACAAGAGAAAGTAGTGACATCTCAGAGCTAGCAAAACCTTGTTAAGGCAAAAAGCAGGAAACTTGGGGGAAAATGAAGTTGGCGTGACTACTTGCATTAAATAGGTATTTTAAGAGCAAGTAGAGATTTACAGGTCATTTAGATATTAGAGAGACAACTGATAATGAAACAAGAAGACAAAAAAAAAAAATCAGGAAACAACCTGATCTGTGTCAAGAAAGGTTAGAGATGCTCCGTTTAAATTCATGGTTAACCAGTGAATTTATTTTCCTAACTGGTCCTGAGTTAGATGTCTATCCTCATAGCTCCCAGAAAGACAAAACCAGTTGGTTTTAATTAGTCAGTACTAACACCTAAACTCCTGGGCCTAATGACTGAGGCAGAATCCTTCAGTTAATTACTCTAAAGGGCACGACATCATACCTCAATACAAATAATGCCTGCTGACATTCAGATTCCTGTGGCCCATTTCTATACACAGTGGTTTCTGCTTGCTTTGTTCTGGTGTTGTTTGCTCACAAGTGCACTTACCCTGTCTGGACTTCCCACATTTTGATAGTTTTATCCCTTGAGGCAGAAACTATATGATCTCCGTTGGGCATGATGGCTACTGAAGAAACATTATGATCATGACCTAAAAACAAAATAAAACCTTTATTAAGTGGCACTGGCAGAGTTTTCACAGAGCACACAGGATTTGCCATTTCTTTATGTTGGTCAAGTAGCTACAGCAGCAGTGCATGTTTTATAGATTAATCTTTACAAGTAAACTTGACATTTTATGAAATATTCATTCAAAATTTTAGAACCCACACAGTCCAGACACTGAGCATCCTTTAAAGTTGCTTTCTGTTTACTTGGGTGTATCTATGGGTGGGTGTTTATTTTCACAGTCTCAAACATTCTCTATTCTTACCCACCACTTCTACAAGACAATTCTAAAAGCAAGAAAAAAAGCTTTTACATAAGACTATAATAAATATTTGCTGTCAATATTAGAATCTTATAGTTGTGGTTGTTGCACTTTCCCATTTTTCCTATGGCTTCCAAGCGCAGCGCAAAGGGCACGTTCCTGTGTGATCAAACACAGGCACAGCCAAACCCTGCGCGGTGCAGCCGCAGCTCCTCAGGCACTGACTGCTCCCTTCCTGCAGCCCTGCATCAGCAACAGAGGGCTGAAGGAAGGAATCTTTCACTGATTTAAAGTCAGTTTTGTTGGCTAGCAAGCATTTAATCTTTAAAGCTAAAATCCCTCTGTCATTTCATTTCAAGATCATTATGGGATGCTTCCCACACCATCATGCACAGTAGATTTGAGATGCTATTTCCTTCCATAGACACTACATGTATCTCTTATTTACAGAGCACTCAAACCATCAAAATATTCCCCACCCTCTTTTCTTTTGGACAATACTCTGGTCTATGACCCCTTTCCACATCAGCAGTTTTCCTGGATTAAGAAAAAATCTCTTTACTTTACAGACTGCTAAATCAATCCCTTTATACCTTACCATGCATAGTTCTGATGCACTCAAAGCCCTGGAAATCCCATAGCTTAATGGTCATATCAGCAGAACAAGAGGCCAAGAGTTTGCCAGTGTGGTCAAAGGAAATGTCTTGCACAGAGTCTGTGTGCCCCTTCAGGGTTCGCTCAAAGTCTCCTGTCTCATAATCCCACACCTGACAAGAGAACAGAAAATCCGTCAGCAGCAGCCCATTACTCTTTGTATTCTCCAGCCTCACATTTGCACTCTGCAGGCCAGTCTGACACCTTGTTCAATAATTAATCAAGCAAGAGACAAAGGCAGACAGCCCTAAAAAGCTTAACAGCTGAGAAAAATGAGTATTTTTAATGTGATTTTGTTACTTATGAATTAACCGAATTCATGCATTTTGAAAACTGCTTTTCAGCTAACTTTCAGTGTTATAAACACAGCAGAACAAGTTCCATTGTATCTGGAAGTCCTAACACCCAATGCCATTAAAGAAGGAAGATCAATTCAGAAAATACTTGACAGAACAAATCCACTTTGTAGAGATTATTTTTCTCCATCACTTTCTGTGCCACCTTCCTAACTCCAGCAAGACAGCACACTTTCAGTTAGGGGGAATGGACCATCTTCAACATCCTCCTCACCTTTCCCAAGCTTTACTGTGGCTCCAGAATTTGCTTGCTTCAGAACCAATCAGCAAATATTCTGCATACCACACAGCAATACTCAGAATGCTCTGGGTTGAGGGTGATAATCCAAATCCCTCTGAAGAGTTTGGTACACACACATTCAGACATTCACAGATTACAGAATTGCTCAGATTAAACAAATGATAGCAGTTAGTAACTGCAGGACAGCTTGAAGTCCTGTTCTCACATCCTAATCAAGTCAGTCTCCTATCATCTAACCACAAAGCCTTTAAAAGAAAACAGACTCCTACAGATTTTATTGTGTCTCTCTCAAGCACAGAATTAGACATTTAATTTTAAATTATATCCTAAACAAAAAACAAAACACCAAAAAACACCCAACAAAGCATCCACCATCCCAGTAGATTGCAATCATTGGGAAGGCAATAAACAAATGAAGCTACACAGCTGGAACAAGGAAATTCATCCAGAGTATCCACAAGAGTGAAAACAAAGTTGACTGGGCCCCTCCGTAATGTCCAGCACACTCGGAGCTGTTTCAGCTGGCCCTGTCTGTCTGCTGCAGAAACAGGAACAGTTTACAGCTCCCTAAGGCCACAGTAGCTTCATTATTTCTTCCTCAAGCCAAAGAATAGTAAAATACTCTTTAGACATTAACTGGACCAGCATAAAACTAAAATCTATAGATTATACAGGGCATCATACTTGAAAGAACTGTCCCTAATGAAGCAGAAGCAGAACCAGGAAGAACCAACCTTCCACCAGTCCACAATGTCCAACCTGAAGCACTGATGTCACCTATTACACAACCAATTCTCTGGAGCACACACATACCTTTATTGTGGCATCCTCTGAAGCAGAGACCATAACACTGAAAACTGGATGGAAAATGACTCGAGTGACAGGACTCCTGTGCCCACTCAACGCATACTTCTCTGGAGGACGAGGAATCCACTCCTTAGGGTCTCGTTTCTGACCAAGAGGTCCACCTGATGTAAATTCTTCCTTAGCTTCATTCAGCTTCGATTCTAATTCCATTACCTAAGTGAATTTTAAAGAGACCTTTCATTTCTGGTTTTATACAAGATCTAATTCACCTTCTTACATTAGTAATCCAAATAACAACTGACTCCTAAACTCACAAAAAGCAAAGATTGCGTGGACCCAAACTGATGACCAACATTCAGTAGCACTGGTGTTAAAAATCAAACCTAAATTAATAATTTATTCTTTAATATTTTATAGTTAATTCTTAATAATTTAATCATTAATCATTTATTCTTCTCAAATTCCCAGATACTTTCACAGGAAAATAAAAGTTCTACAAAATCCCCTTCACTTATACACTGTACAAATACATTTGAATTACTGTTGTGCCAAACTGCCGAAGAAGGTTGTGCTAACAAAAAGGAATGCTACTGCTGCAGGAATTCTGTGTCCTGTTGAAGCTAGCACACACATTAAACGACAATAGAGACACTGGAGGGCTAATAAGCCCTCACTGTATTAACCTGCACAAGAAAGAGGTCTTCACTGTTAACATGCTGATTTTAGGGAGTTTTTGCTTTTAATACATTCTCGAGCCATTGAAGCATGACTAAAAAGAGTTTTGTACTCTCCACTAGCAGCAGAATCCCCCACTCTAATGCACTGGAGCTAATGGCTCCTTCCCTCTAGGGCCACGGCCAAAGACAACAGGCAGCACTGATTTTCCTCTGTTCTAACCCAGCTTAACCCTCTGCACACAGTTATTCCCTCTCCCCACTCACCAGCTGCCTCAAGGCACCTCTTGCCTTTCCAGTTTCAGGACTGCACATGCAATCCATAAACGGAAGCCCAGGAATTTTTACAAAGACATCAAGAGAATGACTGCCTACAGTGGGATAGACGAAACATTTCCTACAACATGGATTTAGCTATTTTTCCTACCCAAGCCCTCAACATTCATTTTTGAGGCATCATTGACTAACCCCTGCCTTTGTCTGACAGGGAGAATATGTAACATTCTGTTCAGTGCTGTTGATGCTAACTTTTTATATAAGTAAATCCATCAGATCTCTACTTACCTTCTTTTGTAATCTTATAACAGATGTCCATTTCTTTTCCAGAAGTCCAGCATACTTCTTATCTAACTCTTCATTCTGAGGAAAAGCATTTAAATAAAGTGGAAGAAAAGCAACACAGAACAACAAAACATCAGAGACACAGAATAGTAACTAAATGCTGCACTTTCTTTCCATGTACAAAATGACAATCTCATGCTAGAATAATCCTAAATTAGATGCAGGATAACACAGACATCAGGAAATAGCCATGCCATGGCTTACTCCATGGAGGATAAAAGCTCTGAGGACTGGCTACCTTGGTCAGAGACAGATGTTAACCTACTACTGTAGGGGCACTTGTAAAAGCTGGAGTTATCTGCATGAATAATCCATACAAAAAATTAAGTCCCTCTTTGTAGAGCTACACTTGAATCCTTCCAATTTATTAAAATAATTTCAGTCAACTTTTTTTCCATTTTAATACAGCCCCCTCTAATTCAGATTTTCTTGCATAAAAGTCATGTGAAAGTTTTAGCAACTGCATTTTCTCTTTCCCTCTGGACCATCTAACCTATTTAGATTGCTTTTCTAACCTTTGGGAAGAGGAGACTAAATTAGGTTGATAGATAAGGCAGATAGGGGAATGATATTAGAATTTTCAATTATAAGTATGGTATTTCAATTTGTCATTTCTACTTATTTATTACACACTAGAAGCAAATTGGAGAAATTAAGTCAAATGTCAACAAAGTATTTTGGAAAAAGAACAATGTAATAAGGAAAAGGCAAGGATTTAGCCAGAGCCAGTATACAGAAGTTTACGACTCAATCCAGCTGTAGCCAGATGAAACGCACACCTCCTATGCTAATAGGTAGCAAGGTTAAAAATTATACCAAACCACCTGTGACAAAGGCAAATCAACAGAATGAAATTGCAAGAAATGACTGGTCTGAGTCGCTGGCATCTGTTCAGTCTAAGCAAACAGAGCTACTTATCAGAGCTGGTCACACAATCACAGAATCAAGACTGGTTTGGGTTGGAAGGGACCTTGCAACTCATTTTGTTTCACCCCCCACCATGGGCAGGGACACCGTCCACTAGAGCAGGCTGCTCCAAGCCCCATGCAACCTGGCCTCATGGGATGATGAACTTCGATGAACTGTTTAGGCCTGCCATCCTAATACACAGTTACCCAAGGGGTATGCAACAGACTCAGGCAATGACTTATCTCCCGACCCAACTCAAGTCTCAAAAGAGACTTCCAATATTGGCTCTGTATGATAAAGGGGTGGACAAAAGCAATCCATTTTGTGTTCTTGTTTCTTTAACATTCCCAGTGAAATCAGTCTCCAAAGCTGCACAGTCTCAGACCATTTCAAATCTGGTTACAAAACCACTTGCTCAGAAATGGTCAAGTCACCGAATGATTATTTTTCCCTTTTCTGGAAGGCAATGAGGTGTAGGAGTTCACCTTCAGTTCTGAAACTGTGTGAGCTGACAGGGAGGGAACAGACAGACACATAGGTTCAGAACAGATGCAAATGCCATAAAACTGACATACTTTAAAATGAAAATATAGATTAAGAATCTTATTTGAACTCACCACATCTAACTCAGCTTCCTTTTTAAAAACCGAATATGCCTCCTCGTAGCCATTGGAACGGAGGTAATCTGCTATCGCTCGATTTCTACAAAACAACATTTTAAATACAATTTAAAGGAGTCAAAGAAAGATTGTCATCACAACATAGCACATTCTGATCAGATCCTTGTCTACATTCCAAAGTAAAAGAGCAAAAAATTGCCAGAATTTACTAAAGATAAATGCAGAATTCACAGATTGCAGCATGTATTACAATGTGCTTGCTGCAAATTGAAGAATCCATTTTTTACACCATTAGTAACTTTGAATTTATATTTTCATCATTTCCCAATTCTATTTTCAAATACCAACTGTTCTATCAAAAATAAAGATGAGAGAGATCTAAACCACAATACACAGTACTTGACGGGCATGTGAACAGAGCCACTCTAAAACATATTTGGAAACATTAATAATTGAAGTACAATGAAAATGCAACACAAATTTATAAACAATGATCCCTTACAGTTCATCTCGTTGCCTTTGTGACAGCACCATCTTGGCTGAGATGTCAGGTTAACGTGATCAAGCAGTGGCTTCTCCGCAAGAGCTAAAGTCTTGGGAACCCGGGATCCACAATTCAGTCTGCCACAGTGGCTTAAATCACAAGTATTTTTCCAGATGTGAAATCCAATAGGAAAACCAAAGGCATTCAACACAGAAGATTCAATCCATCTACAAGGAGAAAGAGACATCATTTGTTTCCTTGAAACAAGCATTCAGCAGATAGCTCTCTCAAATTTAACCAAACAGCACCTTAAAAGGCTCCAGCTGTAACCCAGCACGAGGCCCTTGCAGCTACAGTGCTACACAATTGTAGCACACAAATGACTTTTCCCACTCCAGTAAAACAGCCTGAGGAAGTTCTGAAGAACCATGAACTAAGAGACAACACTTGCTTTCTTGTCAGTCACATGTTAACATGGTTTACCTACAGTTAATATTTCAACTCGCCCACATTCAGGGCACCACAAATTTCTAAGCAGCTCTTCAGTCTTATCAGAGTGACACCATTACCATGGGGAGAGCTGCCACAGGCCCGTTACTGCAGCTGAGCTCAGGCAGTGGCATGATCACAACACCACCAGCCAGTTTGGAATATGGCTGAAATCCAACATTTTTGAGACAGTTCAAGACAGTCAAGTTGTGCCTTCACAAAAGTCTGATTTTTCCCACACACACTCATTAGTGTCCTCTGATTCAGTAACATGAACCACAGCATTCTCAGTGCACAACCTGCTCCAACTGGGCAGCTTTAACCTCTGCCACAGTGACATCACCAAACCCACGTTGGCAGCGCCGCCTTTGCTTTCTGCACTGCAGGGACCTTGTGTGAGCACCCTGACCATGGGAAGTGCTGAAATGGCAACTCTTGCACAACTGACAGGTTCTGTACAGAACTCATTCGCTCAAGCTGTTAAGCAAGTCTGACCAACTAACCAGCTTTCAGCACCAAGATAAACTGAGGCAACACACAGAGCCTCAGAGACAGCAGGTGGGTTTGTAAACTTTCTACTGAGTGCGTGAGGACGTGTGTGCTCCCACTGCCTCTCACCACTGTGCCTCCCTAGACACACAGGTACGCAGAGTTCACTATCACAGCTCAGTAACCATTTCAGCAAGGAGCCTCTTTTAAACAACAGACTTTCTGAGATGAAAAAAAATAAAGAAAATACTAAGCTTGTATTATTAATGGCTACTTATTCATCACAGGGGATCAGAGGCTTGTTTCTAAACCTATCCAGGCCCTGCTGTCTGCTTCAAAATGAGCTTAAGGTACAAGTTGCTTGTATTCCACTCTGCCGGTGGATTTTCCACATTAAATGCTGCACACCAAAATACTGCCCTGCAAGCCAGTTAGAAGAGCAGCACTCTGAAGGAGATTTAATTAGTCTAACCTCTACCCCAGTAGCTATTTCAGAAACAAGTCAGCTGAAAACTAACAGCACAGGCTGCATCCTTTCACAGAAGTAAACATCTCACTTACTCTTACCCCATACCACATTTATACCTATGCCAGATAGAGACAACTGGGTTTCAATAGATGTCCCATGCCCAGTACACAGTCAGAGTATCACATGCAAATTAATGGCAATTTAGTTAATATAAAAAATAATGCCCTGTAGTGTTGAGAAGCGCTCTGTAGAGGGCGCTGCTACCAGACGCCCCGTGCTGAACCAGGCTCGGGCACGGGCAGCGAACGAGACCAGGCACTTCTTTACACACAGCAGCACTGCTGGGAGCACCGAGGAGCAGAACACGAACATAAACACTTCCAAAACCGGCCTGTAGTACTGCCAGGGTAAAAACCTGAAAGCAGGTTTTGTATTATGAACCACCACTATGCAGTGAATGCCTGGTAAATCCAGCGCCAGCGCACCGACTCTGGTAAAAATCCCAATATCATCAATTTTATCATGGCATCTAGGAGATGCAATTGTAGCACTTGTCTAAAAATAACAGCAACTACTTTTGTAAGGTCATCCTTCACATGTCACCTATTTAGAAATGCACCTTCCCTCTCAAATATAAAGTAACCCCAAACTTCTCCCAAATCCCTGACGCTTCCCAACACCTGGGCTGCTCCACAATCTAACTCTGAATTGTTAGTGAGAAACAGATCCTAGTGCAGAAACAGATACATTCCAACAGCTACAGGGCAAAGCAGCTACTTCTGCTACTAGATAATTAGAGCTGAGCCACAAGACACCACCAGCTGAGCCACAGTATCTCACTCCTCCAAAAAGGGTCTGTTCCAGGCACCCTGCTCAGCATTCCTGACTTTTTAACTACAAAGCCACCTGAACAGAAGGCAAAGTAATTTTAGGAATGTGTCCTTCATACACACCCTAGACAAAAAAAGAACCAACAATACAAAAACAACAAAACCAACACAAGCAAAAAAAAGCCATTCAAGGAAAAATGTCCAAACCCAAAAAGCCCAAAAGGACCAACAATAATTAAACACCTGTGCCATCATGTGCAGTGCCTTTTTTTCAGCTGGAGCAGACTCTGTGACATACAGGCTTCAGCAAAGCCAGACTAACCAGTCCTCCTCCATCGCCTACCAGTCACCACTGCAAACAGCCCAGCAATGAGAGGCTGCAAGGGCTCTCAGGGAACCCTGGGGAACAAAAACAACCCACGAAGAACCACCACCTGTTCATTACATCTTGCCCGAAACCGGCCACTTTGTATCAGCAGCTTACTGTCACTAAGGCAGTGTCAAGACAGTTAGATCTTCTTTTGAAAGAAAAGGTGTCTATGCATGAAATTTTTATGTTCTTTATTAAATACAGGAAAAAGCAGACTGAAGTTAAAGAGAGCCATCCATGGAGTAACAGCTACTAATTAAGTGTGAACCAGAATGTGCCTTTTATTAATAGATCCACTTACATTCCTTCAAGTTGTAGTTTCTAACTTAAAATCTGTTTGATTCCCTATCAATAGCCTGCATATATGAAAGCACCAAGTGGTAAACCTCTGCATAGAAACATCTTGTAACAACGAGGGCTACAAGTGTTTTCAGCAAGATCAGGCGTCTTTGTAAGCCTTTTAAAGTTGGGAGCTGAACCTGGCTGAATGCGTGTCCCCAGAACAGGTACAACACATCCAATGGTAACCTCTCACTCCTGGCAGCACAGGATCTGCAGAGTTTTCTACAACAACACAAACCCTTCCTCACCTATAGGCAACATACTCCTCAGCTCCACTAATAGCAGCAGATCTCAACAGACAACTGCGCCTCTTCCCAAGTGCCCATCTTTCCACTCAGCTACAGATCAGCTTGTGTACTTGCGATTGGCAGAAACATCAGAACAGTAAGGACAGCAGACCTACTTCAATCCTTCAGTGCTGCAGGACTAAAGAGTGGCATACTAAAGCATAATCTTTAAAAAGAAACTAATTTAAAAAGAGACAGACAAGAATCATTACAGGACAGAATTTTTCCCTGCACAAGTTTCTAAACACAGAGAATTACTGATGAAGAGCAACAAACTGAGCAGAAATACCTGAAAAGCAGAAGAATCCTCTCCTGTAAGGGAAAGTAGAAACAGCACAGTGCAGATTCTTCTGACCGTCTCATTTGAAAAATAAATAAATAAATAAATAAATGGGACCCTCTGTCTCTTCACGTCTGACCATCACCTCTCTTCTTCCTAAACTGGGATTCAGAGACTCCTGTTGCTGGAGCCAGCTGCCCTGGCCACAGGCCTGTCCCTGCTGCACTGAGGACACGCTCCCTGCCACTGCAGTGGCACCTGGGGAGCACACAGCCCCTGTGCAACGGGCTGCTGGCAGGGCATCACCCACACGGCATGGACAGGAACACCCTCTTCCCGATGGTGACTAAGAGGATTCAACAGACAGCTGCTGCTTCCTGCCTTCAAACACTGGGTCCTTCCACTGATGGATATCAGTGCGGTTCAAGCGCTTCCTAGATTACTGGAAAACTTCACAGTAACTTAATGAGAGACCTGCAAACCATTCATATATGCACCAACAGCAAAATGAAACAGGTTCAGCTTCATTTGTTAGCTGAGACAGCTCTACAGGAGGTAGCCAAGCAAAATAGCCACACACACTCACAGCAATGAAGTAGGGAAAAAATAATCACTTTCAGGCAAGAGGTGGTCGGAATTCTCCTTAGTTCACGATATGTCATGCCAATAAATGATACACCTTGGCCTGTAGGTATTTCTATGACTGCGTTCATACTTGCTTCAGGAGACATTTAAATATTATTTTCCTTAACTATTCCTCAAATAAAAATTGAGAAACAGATTATCAAATTAATTAATCAGCATTTTAGTCCCGAACTGCCAAAAATACCTGTTAATTTACCTGAACTAGCATCAAGCAAGAGCAAAGTTACTGGGATTAAAATTCCTAAAAGTGCCCATTCTGTACACACAAAAAAATAAATTTACTCTGTAAATTTCTTCAGAGTTCATTATGATTTTGTTTAGCAGAGTATACTGGATGTAAAACAGTACTAAAATTAGGGTTGAAGACCTAAGCCCTTCCAAATCCACACATTTTCATAAATGTAGCCTGAGGTACCAAACTCCACCATCACAACAAACCTCAGCATCTTCTGCAGGATTTTGTCAGTAAGTTCTGTTCAAGGTTCTCCACGGTCTTTCCTTTTCTTACCATCAGGCGTGTCAAAAACACTTTTAAGAACTGACACCATAAAGAAATCCCCTAAATGGCTCAATTGACTAACAATGCCCATTTCTGCTCCTCAGAAAAAGTCACAGTAAAAGTCACTCCCCATTGAGCTGTGATCCATCTCACCAGCAGTGAAATCTGCCCTCTCCTCTCCCAGGAATGAGGGCACAGCAAACCCAGCTGTGTCAATGCCTTGGCCACTGGCAGTACTCTGCTACCACAGCAGTGAGGTGTAAGGACACACCAGCACCAAGCAGTGACATACAGACAGCACAAAGCTACTCCAAGTTCACGGTGAACCAGCATTCCTCACAGACATGTGCAGGTTCTAACCAGGGTTTTACAGTCACATCAGTAAAGCTGCAGAGTAATGTGAAGATGTGTCACATTGTAAGGTGTTTATAAGCTTCAGAAGTTCCATTACACAGGCTTCTCAGGCCTAAGTTAGACTACTTCAACCAGGGCTCCTTTCAACCAAGAAAATTATCATCACCACCACAACGAGACAGTCTCACCACTAGAACTCCTGGCTCAAAACCTTCATTATTCTCAAGCCATCATCAGTCCTCAAGCCTACAGAAACATCTACTACAAAAAACTGTCAGTCAGCCTTAAGATGTTCTTAAGCACTTCTTCTGTCTCCCATAATTCCCACAGGCATGTTCGTCCCTCACATATTTTATGATTTCTCTCTTAGCATTTGAATCTTTGAGTTAAACCAACAAAATCAGTTTCAACCTCATTCCTTGCTTCATGACGCTGGCAGCAGCAGTGAACTGTTCCATACAGCAGCACCACCACCCCGGGTTCACTCTGCTGCTGCTGTCCAGCAACCTCATCTGGTACTGCATATCCCAAATATGTGGCCATGGCTCCTCCAGGAACTTAGCAGTAAATTAATTCAATTTCTGCAGTTTTTATGACCATTGCTTAGGCTCTATGAACAGTCTTCCTCACCAAAACACAAGCTATATACCCTAAACTAGTAACTGTAGCTCATTATATCAAAAATTAGAAGAGATACATGGCATCAATTACAGAGCTAAAGCATCAGCAGATACAGAACAGACCAGCACCGTGCAGCTCTGAAAGCTCAGCAAAGCTGTGCACTGCTGTGCTTTAGGAATTGTACATTTTTGTCTTTTTTTCAGAACCCTAATAAATTCAGCTGCAAGACCATTTTTTCCTAAGCATTATTATGACAACATTTTAAATAATATTCTACAAGAACGTTTATTGAAGGAAACAAAATCTGAGGTCACATTCTCAGATTTCCAGCTCAGGCACACCTAATGCATTTGGGTGTTAAAAAGGCACATGAGCCATCACCAACATCAGGAACACTAAACTGGGTTCACACCGTGAAATCAATTAGTTTTCGATTACTCACATTTAGGTTCAAATTTAAATCTTAATTTATCATTTAAAATTTCAACAACCCATATAAAACTCAAAACCTTTTGGAGTGTCCAGCTACATGCTACCAACATTCAAGTGGTTCCCCTAACACATTCTACCGTTCTTAAAAGACTTTTTTACCTCAAAGAAAACTCCGTGAGTTTACTTCTGAGTTGTTAATATACCCAAAATCCTACTTCAGTTAGCTCCCTCTCTTCAGCTAATTTTACAATCTCAGTGAAAGGCCAGTCACTTATGAAACCCAAAGGCCACCGAAGAAACTAATTGAATTGATACAATCAGAATTAAATTCCACAGTTCTTTAAAGCTGAAAGGATCCATTTGTCCATTAATAAAGGAGAAACTCTTGTTGCATTGTCTCTTGCTACATGGCTGGCACAGGAGATCCTGACAAAGTTCTTCAACAGTGTATCTTGTTTCATAACATTAACAAGAGTACTTAAAGCTGTTATTTGGGAGTATTCCCAGGCAATTAGAGCTACAGTCCTTATGGAAGAACTAGACTGCATGAATTGTTCTCTTACACCTCTGGATTATGTTCCTAAATTCTACCAAGTATATAAGAACACTTCCTTTTATTTAAACTAATTTGTAATGGTCTGATTTTGTTTTAAACCCCATAAGCAAAAGGCTGCCTTATCAAACTCAAGCCACAGAATAGGAACACTCTCCACAAACATACTCAAAACCAGATTCCACAGAAGCAAAGTCATACTCGTGTCTCTTGGGCCTACCTATTAGGACCTGAAAAGGGTTCTTAGAGATGTCTCTATCTGTTGAAACAGAAACAGTAATAAGTACAATAATCCAGTTCCTCTCCCGCCTCCATCTTGCCCCCCATTACTGCAGGAAAGCTCATCCACAGTTGAATCACCCGGGCACAGCCATGCAGCTGCTCTTAGTGCAGCAAACAGACCTTATCCCAGAAAATGTTGGAATCCATCACCTGCTAAGCCGGCAGGGATGAGTCGGAGAATACAAGAAAGCTACTCATTTATGAGCTGGGTTAATCTTTTTTCCACTTTTCAGGCTACATCAGTAAAGCTGACTGAAGGATTATGACAAAGTGAGCTCCAACAACTATCTGATTTGGGAAAAACAAAACAAGAAGCAAATCTGAGCTGAATTACAACTCTGAGCCTTATTTTTAATTCATATGTTTAGTAAGCCTGTTATTCTGCAATGAAGGGAAGTCTTAAAATGCCCGTAGGTCAATGCTTCGCCTGATGTATCAATGCAGTATCCACAGAGCACAGCATTCTGTGCAGTGTTTGTATTAATTCACAAAAAATATTTTTCATTTCAGTTCAGTTGAAGGTTTATCAAAGGAAATATATTTTTAGCATAAAAAAGTAAAAATTTTATACCTGTTTTCTTCTCCACTTCACCTACTTTTACAGCTTTTGCTAAAAACCCAATAAAGTAGTTTAGTTCTGAAAATAATTCAACAGCAAATCCATGGGGAACTAGAAAGCAATCTGTAGCAGATCAGATATAGTGCCTATGTATGTTCCAAAGACTTGGAATGCAGGTTGCAATTACATCTGAAAAATAGAGCTAAGGAATGTCATCAAATGCTATAAACCAGGAGCAAGTTGGCTGCTCCACACTGCATGCTGCCTAAAGAAACGCCTGCTTTTTGAAATCAACTCCTATGCCCATCTACTTTTCTGTATTATTTCAAGCTATAATCAGTATTTAACACATCACTGGCAGTCACTACCCACTTTTAGAATTGTAAAACAACAAACGACATTTCTGGCCTCATTACCTTCCCAGGCACCAATGCTAAATAACTTTAAGGAATTTGGGCCAAATTTCCTTGAAAAATATTTTTTTGGGAAAAGAAGCCTTTAAATTAATTCAATCTTGACATTTTTCCTCCATGTATCACTTCAGTTTTGCAATTCTGATAGAAGCATGATACAAGTAATTCTCAGGAGAAACATCTTGAGCACTGTCACATCATCTCATTTTAGAGCCTTTGAGCTTCCTCCAGGTCAGAGCTCCAGCCTGCGGTCTGTACGTAGGCTTTGGTGGAAAACAAGGGAAAACATCCTGCTTCTAACCTGCCTGTTCAGTTCCGTGTGAAAATGCAGGTAAATTTAGCTACCAATAAATGAACAGCTTGGAAAAATGCAGGCTGCAGTAGAAAACCTTTAACATGTGTGAAAAGGTTCTTGACATGGCACTCTCCACAGTGTGTTGGACAGTGTGTTGTGACAGTGGTAGGACAGCGAGTAGGGGTAGTGTTACGGGGCTCAATATTACACACTGCTACTCAACCCTTGCTCAGAGCAAAGCACATCAGGTCAGCTGGATATCTTCCAGTATCATTATTGCTAGGTCAAACAACACATACACATTTTGAGATAGCAATTCTCAACCCCCAAGAGAAGAGTGCTGCACTCACAGGTGTCTTGTCAGCAGCCATGCACTGGATTTGTACTTTGTTGCTCTCAGTTCTTCCTCCCATACTTCTCTGGCTTGAAGAATTAAGTAACAGACTCACAACTGTAAAGAGGGTCACAGGAATATATCGAAATTTAAATAATTCAATCATTAAACTGCCCGTTATTGGGAATCTGATAGTAACAAAAACACCTGTGAATTGATTAAATGTATATAGAAAAATATCTGGAAAGAAACTTGAAGGAACACCTATGCTAACATTTTAGAAGCAGGAGAAGGTCAAAACCACAAAGAAATCCAAACAAGAACACAGACAGAACTTCCACGCTTCAATCATAGAACACTGTTAATCCTTTAGCTATTTTTACAGCTCGTTCACCAAAAATGGCTCCACTTACCAAGGGGGGAAAAAGAACCAAAACAAAAAAAGCTCATCATAATTGTCATATATAGTATCTTATCCTGTTACAAGAACGAGTCCAACCTTTCATGACACTGGTACCAAAAATAATGAAATCAGGGTTCTAGCAGAAGGTGTCTCATCTTTCTTATGGCCTACCTTCACCTACTACACTCCTGCCTCTAAATCAGGGCTGAAGGTGAGAGAACCAGAAACTTCTACCATTACTGATTTAATAGACACCATCTGTTTAAAACTCAAATACACACTCACATTAATGACATCATCCTCTTAATAGATTGCAAAGACACGAGCATTTAAACAAATCAAATTGTTTATCCCATCTCTTTCTTCACCCCAAAAGGCAGGTGAATGCAGCACAAGACAAACTGCCAATATTGTTTCTTTATGGAAGAAACAGCCATTTATCTGCAGCAAACAGGCTAGATGCTTCCAGCTGACTTTCCTGTAGTCTTAAAGAAAGATAAACTTAACACCTTTGCTTTAGCATTAAGCAGGAAAACAAGGCAGAGGCAATCTCGGGGGGAGATGGGGGGAAGGAACACTTGTCTAATTAAACCAAAAGAACTGAAGGTTTGTAGAGCACAACGGGAACAATTAACATGAATACAAGAGGGAAGGTATAAATAATCTCAGTCATAAAGGCCCTGTGCTATCCCAGATGCAAACCAGTACAGCACCACGCCATAGAGCTTGCCACCTACCTCACAAGAGGTGTGACAGCTGAGTCACCAACCAGCTCCAGAACAAGAGGTGCCTCTCAACAGCCTTCGACCAACTCCCTCAGCAGGGACCTACTTAACAACGGATCCAAGGAAATTACAGGACAGACATCACTGCTGCACCACCTACAAACCTCAACCACGGATGGTCCCGTCACTGGAAATACCTTCTCAAGGTTGCAGCAAGTACTTACTAGATAAAAATATCAGATAAGTCTTCCAGAATCAACAGAATCACAACCACAAAATGTATTTATGACATTTTTTTAATCACAATCCTTATCCAAAGTCCACAAGCAACCAACCTAAGCTGCAGGGCCCACTCAAAAGCAGTCCCATTAAGGAGGAAATGGTGAAAAGACTTCCAAATGTACTAACTAGCAGGTATTTTGAGTTAATAATGTTGATTTCTTAATATAGTTGTACATGCATCAGTGCTCTTGGTACAGCTCAGTGTGACAATGCTGTGCACACGATCAGCTTTGAAAGGACTGTATGTTCATAGTCCTGAGGAAATGGAGCTCAGCATACACTTACTTTGTAAGTAACATTTTTCTTTGAAATTTCCTGACAGTACATGCCACCACAAAGTGAAATGATAGGTGGCTTCCATGACAGTGAATTAAAAGCAAGAGAGCCTAAGTCACACCTATCTAATCCCTTAAGGAGAGAGCAGGAGTTTAAAAAAAAAAAACCAGAATGAGCGTTTAAACATTATGAATGAGACAAGCCTCATCCAGGTCCTGCCTCGATTGAGAAGAAAAGGCCCTTCTCTAAAAACTGAGATAAGATACAGGTTAGCAATACACATCTGTTGGGCTAACCCACATCTCCAGGGTAAAACTGGAACTCTATTCTTCATCAGATAAAATCCTGGTTCTTGCCAATGTTTCTAATATGTAATATTCATCAGTAGGTCTCAAAATATGTTAGAAATGAAGAAAAGTTTTGTTCTAAAATAACTGTAATACATGAAAACCAGACATTTAACCCAACCTAGGCCCAGGACCCCATCATTAAGCTGACATGACACAGCTACAGCACCCACCACACCTCTGCACCTCAGTGGTGGCTAAATCCTGCCCGCAGAGTGTGGCCACTCACACTCTGCTAGCATGGACAGCACTCAGAGCAAGAATTCTGAAGAAACAACTTTATGTACTTGAAAATTAATTTTAAACAGGTCAGCATTGTATCTCAGTGTAAATGCCTATTTTTAAAAATTTGAAGTATAGCCTACTCTGTCAGGAAGATCAAAAGACAAAGCAACATCACCCATGATTAAAACCCTCAAAAGCCACATTAGGAGTCCCATTTCCCTTGTGTCAGGTAATAAAGTAGCTCCTGTGAAAACCCCTGAACCCACACAAGGCTTCAGTAGTGCAATACATTTTTAGTAGTTAGGTTGTTCTGCCCATGACACTTAAGCTCTTTTAAAAGCGAGAAAGAGGAGCCAGTTGAAACATCATTGACAAATCCGTGAGTATGAACAGTGCATAGCTTACTACTTCTCTGTAACAAGCCTCACAGAAAAGTCCCAGAACCATTCTATCAATACACATGGCTCTGATCCTTGGGAAAGATCTTCAATTGCCATCAAAAATTACACGCTAGAGGCTGGAACTTCCCGCACACCCTATAGGAAATCTGAAATTATTATCTATTAATAATAATTACTGATTTCTATGGTCCTCTTGATTTCCTAAATTTAGGCCTACACAGTTCTTATTTTCAGCCTGACAAGTATTTCAGTGCTCGCTTCACGGACATTTCAGCTGCTCTCCCAGTTTTTGCCCTTAGTTTAGAAAATGGGCCTGAAGTTCACCAAAGTAGGAGAGAGCTGACCTAAACCGAACTATTCCAGCGTCCCTCCCCTTCCTACTACAGCAATTCCAAACCCTCTAGTTCAGGAATACAGGGTAGCTAGAGGGTTGTATAAAAATGTACAAACATATGCAGTCTATACCTGAGCTACCTCGAGGCAGAGAGGTCCAGCTATTGTTTGCCCAGAATATTCTACAAGAGGTACAAATACATTATAATTAATGATGGATGTTGGTTGTGGAGCTCTTGATGGAAGACAAGGTTGGAGTGCTGGACAAGGCAGTCAGCAGATGTTGATTCAAGAGCTGTCCCATCCATAGCAAGCTGGATAGACAGAAAGTTGAGAGCAGACAAAGAACACAACCTGACCCCCCAGGCTGGGAGGAGCACAGGAGACAGGACAGGCACAGGAGTCAGCAAGACAGAGCTCATGTGCAGCCAGAAAGGAACTGTTGATGCCTTTTGCTTCTGTAGAACCCAAATGAACAAGTTACGCCTGTAGAGAAAGTGACTGCCATCATTTCAAGGGCAAAAATCAACTGAAGCTGCATAGAGGCAAGTGTTTTACTGGGTTCTTCGTTGGCCTTAGCCTGGATATGTGTTAAGACTCGGGAATTTAGCTCATGCATCCACTGAATCCACCTACTCCAAGTGAACAAACTAGAGATGATGAAGAAGCCACTGCCCCTTATTTCAATTTTGGGCATATTAAATGAAACAGTCTCCTCTGTGCCCACCTCCTATCACAAACTGGACACCAGAACTGAAACCCCCAGGAAAAAGCAAAACTTCAGCCTGCTTCAGAGTCTTCCATATTCAGTGCTCTAATCAACACTGAAATCAGGTGGGAAAGCCATGAGGCACATGTGAAACAGGAGAGCACTTCCACAGCCAGCCCTTCCTAGGTGCTTCCTCCAATCCCTATTGTACTCCCCAAATCCTTTGTTCTAAGGCCTTTCCTACACAACCTTAAGCAGCAGTACCCGAGGGGGACAGCAATGCTCTTACAGAGCTACAGTGCTCAAAAGGGCTTCCAAAATCCTGAGATGTTATTTTACAAGAACTTGGCACATAAAGAAGAGCAACACAATCTAGTCTGTACAGTGACAGCAATCACTCCACTGTGGTCACCAGAGAAACCAGGGATTGTCTTTTTCTGCGTGCCCACCCATAATCCGGTCTAACCAAGAAGTTCCATGAACAAATAACAGCACGAAGCCACAATACAGGCACTTCTCTAGATTCCAGAGAATCTTGTGCGTAAAACACCTGCACCAAAATTGTCATTCTTATCTAAAGTGTAAATAAAATAAATTCAACAAGTGAATAAATAAGTGGACAATTTGAAGCGGTTATCAGACAAAAAAAATCCGGCTTTGCAACAGTGACTGGTCACTTCTCACTGCCAGACAAATCAAAATCCACCCTGCAGAAAAACCAGCCTCAAAACAGAATGCAAGATTTGTTTCCTTTCCGAAGCTTCCTGCACCATTAGATTCCTCCCTAAAGAAGAGACTTCATTGTTACGGCAATTAGTATTCCTCCACCCCGGCAAAGGGAGGAAAAAAAAAAGCTCTGAAAGGGTAATCGAGCCATTTCGCAGCTTTGCCTCCTTACTCCACCCAGTCTCTTCCCTGCTCAATGGCTGCTCACAGCATCCACAAACATGGGAACAGCAACAGAAACACACAAAAACGAGATGCCCGAGAACAAGCTGGAAATTTGCTATGCATCTTACAGTTTAAAAATATTTTCTTTGTTTAGTTCCCTAACATAATTTTCCTATTTAACAAAATGACTCTAAGGGCAAATAACATTCTGACAGCAGACCCTCCCTCTCCCGAAAACCAGCCAAATGCTGCACAATCATATACAAAATGATCATCACTGAATGGAGGTTCTTTAACCACCACCTCCTAATGCCATGAACAATACTGTCATAGGAGCACACTCTTAAAAGAATCACCACAAAAATACGTAATTCAGCCAGGTCAATATGCCCAAACATTTAATTATATTAAAATACTGTTTATTAAAGATTTTTAATACAGTTTAGATTAACCTTCCCCCATCCCTAGTAGGTAATTCATTATGAAAGGACTTGACCTGCACCAACCAAGCCCATTGCTGCAGCACTATCAGCGAGGAAATGGTTCCAGTGATATCATGGCAAAGAAAGGGAAGGTGTCACATCATTATTGGTATTAAAGGTCAAGTTTAATTGCATCCACCTTAAACAAAAAAACAACAAAAAAAATCCCACGCCCACAGATCTGAACAAACCCGAAACTTTTAAAGGGAGGCACCACTCCCACCCCCCAACTTCCATCAAAAGCCCTGCCTGCATATAGCCCCCTGCTGAAACAAAACCTCGGGAGTAGCAATAAATACAGGATTTTAGCAAACTCGATTGCTATTATAAGGTTTTCAAGGGAAGCCTGTGCACCTGCAGCCATCCAGGCAGCGATATGACCCCCAGAAGGAGAGATTAGACCTCCCTCCCCCGTTTTACTGCAGCTGGTTCTGAAGGTCTGAGCCACCTCCTATCGCTGCTGCCCTGCTGAGCACTGCAGGAAAACTGAGGATGCGAGACAAATTCTGAAACAACACCTATTCCTTTTCCTGGATTATTAATTCTCATCTTGCTTTCGGTGCCGCGGCCGCGGTGGCGATTTGGGCCATCGGCCGACACCCGGCCCTGCCCGGGGAGAGGGTGACGGGGAAAACCCCCGGCAGGAACCGGGGAGGGATGCTCGGGGTCCCTTCCGCGCACATACCGGGCCGCTCGTCCCAGACGGCTTTTTTATCGCTATTTGCCTTGCCCCATCGCCTCTTCCCGGTATTTGCTAAGTCACGGATGGAGCGGCGCGGCCCGCGGGGGGGACACGGGCCCGGCGGGGGCTACGCGCCTGCCCCGCCGCTCCCGCCGGGCCCTGTTTTCCTGCAGAGTCACCGCGGGACCGGGAGCGGGGACCATGGGACGCGGGGGAGCCGCGCCCCGGCCCCCAAAGCCCACACCACACCGACCCGGGGCGGAGGACACCGGGCCGGCCCCCCCACCGCCCCCCGCCCCGCCCGGTCCCTCCTCACCAACGGGCGCGGCCGCCATTTTGAGAGCGAGGAAAGAAGGGGGGGGAGCGGGGCGAGGGCGGGGAGCGGGAGAGGAGGGGGAGAGCGGAAAGGAGAGCGGCGGCTGCTCGGGCCCCGGGCCGGGACAACCCGCGGGCCGGGGGCACGGCAAGCGCCGGCCCTACCGAGCCCCGCCAGCGCGGCCGCCTCGCTGTGCTGCTGGGGCCGGCGACGCCCGCCTGTCCCACTCACCGGCGCGACGCGGGGTCCCGGTGCGGGGTCGAGGTC
>WBMZ01018232.1:0-12855 GCA_013400975.1 Atrichornis clamosus | reverse complement strand
GCGGGGCGGCGGTGGCGGGGCCGGGCCGGGCTCTCGGAGCGCTCGTCACCTCCCCCGACCGCCGCTCCAAAATGGCGCCCGCGGCTCCGCTCGCGCTGCCTGTGCGCGCACCGATCTCACGTCGGGACGCAGCACCGGCCGCAGAACCGCCCGCGCTCACGGCGGAGCAGCGGCGCACGCGTCTTCCGCCGCGCCCTCACTCCTCCGCCCTGCGCACGCGCGGTGCCACCGCAAAGTAGTCCCTCCGTTCTTGCAGCTCCGGAGAAGTCTAACCCGCGCAGGCAGGGCAGTTGGGGGGTGCGAGGGTGCGGCGAGCTCGGCTGTGCCCCGTGAAACCTCCGGTGTCCGCAGCAGAGAAAAGACGCACCTCCCGGCCGCGGTTTCACGGCGGCGGGCTGCGTGACGTCACGTCCGGTGCGGCGCCCCGCGCCTTCTAGGCCCGGCCGGGGAGGACGCGCCCCACAATGCACCGCGCGGGACGGCGGGGGCGCTTGGCGCCAAGCGCGGGGTGTGTCCCACAATGCACCGCGGGGTGGCGGGAGCGCGCGCGGCGTGAGGGGATGGCGGCGGTCCCGCAGTGTCATCGGGGTGTCCCCGCCGTGTCCACGCCATGGGCCGGAGGGCCGCGTTCGCAGCTCTGCCCCCGTTTGCCGTGCCCAGGGACAGCGTGGAGAACGGCACTGCCCGCTCCCCGAGGGCAGGACAGAGGCTGAGCCAAAATGGCCGCCCTGAGGGCACAGGGAGCGAGAGCGGGGCTGGCCCGCTCAGCCAGGCGGGCACCTAGCCTGGCACCCAGCCTGCGCATCTCCCTCAGCAACGAAAACTCGGTTCAAATCCCACTAGTTCATTTTTTTCCCCCTTCACAATGTGTTTTCCCACTGCTGAGCCCATACATGTTTTTTGGAGCCTCTTGCATCAAACACTTCTGTAGATGAGCACAATGAGTTTAGACAGAACAAACTAAGAATGGAGTTGACCTGGTGTCTGTGTAGGTTAATAAAAGTGGAGAAACAAAAAGCATTAGAAATCAAGGAAAAGTCACATCCCAAGTGGACACATTTGAGAACACGGCTGAGGGGTGCTGCAGGAGAATGTGCTATATAGTATGTTTGTGAAGGTTTAATGTAGGATCACTTGAAAAATAGGCACAGAGGAGTGCACAAAAGGATTTCCTAGGAAAGAAGACAATACTGTCCAACTATGTTATGTTTCTAAGACTATAAAGTCACTTTAAAACACAGTGGTGTACTCCGTGTTGTCACAAAGCCCTCACAGACGTGTTCAAGCAGCTTTAGAGTGAGAAACCAGTGTGCCCCCGTCCACGAGATAATATCATGTGGGAGAGATTGTCCTAAAAGTTATTGAAATAAGTGATCTTGTGCAAACTGCGTGTCTCTCATTGATCTCTGGGTGTCATTTGTATCAGCACAAGAGACTCTGTGAGATGCTGGAGAGGTTCAGTCACTGGAACCACCATGAGGGGGTTAAAGCAGTGTTGGTGTGAAGAGAAAACTCTTTTAGGCTCCTGAGTTAATTAAGGAATTGTGAAAAATGCCTCCTGCCTCTTCCTTGGAGCCCGTCATGCTGCCCTCATTTTTCACGTGTTAATGAAAAATGCATATTCCCCTGGAAAAACACCAATCCAGTCGCTGACATGGAAATAATTTCAGTGTAACGTCATGCCAAGAAATTAGTCTTTCTTTTCCAAAACTTATTAAATCGCTGAAAGTTATTCTTAAAGGTGTCATAAACCAATGGTAAGTCTGCCTGGTTGGTGAAAACCCCATTGCATAATTTCTTTTGTGTCTTAATAATCCTCATAACTGCTTTAAGTGATTGTCTTAATTACCTTAATGAAGTGTCTCTTTATAGAACTATTGGATGTTTTCTTCCTCATTACCTTCCTTAGCTCTGTGTTATCAGTGGATTAGTCGGAAATGCTGCAGAATACTTATTACTCAGAGTCATTTTTTGCTTTCTAGCAAAACATATGTGGAGAATCAGTAAATTATGTAGAAAATAAATTACTGGTAAGGCAAAGGCAAATAATCTTGATTTAAAAAATAAGCCAACTACTGTAAAATGACAGCTTTTTGTTCTCAAAATGGGAGCAATGAAAACCAGGGCTTTCCAAGGGAGAATATTGGTGAATAATGCCAATATTACCCGTGTAACGTCACTGCTTCTCGTTATTCCTGATGAAACATGGGAAGCAGGAGGTTTCCCAAGCAGAGCTGCGGGGTTGGGCCCACGCCTGTCATCGCCCAGCTCTGTTAGAGAGAACCTGTTTTTCCTAATCCTTACAACAGAGCCATCCAGCTGGGATTAGTCCTGGCTAATCTTACTTTGTTGCAAAATAACAGTTCATCAAAGCTCAGATTGTTTGGGAGAAAAGGGTCGTTTTTTAAGAAGTGTCTGAAGTTGTAACTTTTTTTTGTTTTTTTGGAGAACTGAGCTATGAATTGTCCAAACTTGCCATTTCCCTCCTGTAACAGTCATTTGGAATCTGCTGCTGGAGGGGTGTCCTTGGCATTTCACCAGTAACATGAAACCACACAGGTTGTGTCTTCAGAGGTGAAATATAAAGTTGATGTTTTGGGGGGGGTTTCCATTTTAAATAGTGCCTCAAAGTGATCAAACTTCCTGTTTTGCATGTAGAAAAAAGATGCAAAAATACCAGTCTGATTTTTTCAGAGAAACTCTGAGTTTAAGATAAGACAAGGAAAGTGTGTGTAAGTTTGAAAATAATTCCCGTAACAGTGGATGGTGACAGAGCTCGTTTTGTTTATGCAGATTTATCTGTAAGCAGAGAGATTTCCTCTGCACATGCTGGGGCATGTCTGGATGCAAACGGAAAACACAGCCCAGTGCCAGTGGGAATTTTCCCTGGAAGCCAGCCCAAAAGGACACACACAGGTGGAGACTTAAAGGAGAAAAGCCAGACAAGCAGAGGAACACTACTGGAATTCAAATCATCCCAGGTGGATTGGGAATGCTCATTTTTAGAATTTCCAAAACCTTGCTGGTTTTCCTTCATGAGAACAGCCACACCATACAGCTGGGTCCCAGGATGTGCTCAGATCCAAGGTCCCTGGAGCAGAGTGAAAGGGCACAGGGAAGCATGGTCTAGTTAAATTGTATGTGGTTATTTGTCTGGCTAGTAGCAATTAAAGGTTAATTTAAAAAATTAAGTATAATAAAAAGCAGGGGTTTGCTGTGATTTCTGCTGTCTCGTTTTTACGTTACTCGGATTTGCAGCAATTCCCACGTGCCGGCGCACTACAGCTGGGGGTGGGAGGGAAAGAGGCAGCAGTTAGCATGGACCAGAACGTTTCCGTGAGCCCCCCAACTCCGTTTGAATGGATTCATTTCTCTGGGAAAACACTTCTGTTCATCCAGGGCTCTGCCATTGCCCCCTGCTTCCTACTCTCACTGAATATCACAGCAGCCACTTGCATTGCTCTTCCCTCTCCCTGCCTGGTGGGATGCTCCAAGGCCTGACGTGGAGAGGGAGGAAAATGAATGCAAACTGTTAATGTAAATAAACCTGCTACGGTTTATTCCTGCTAAGGAATAAATAAGCAGAAAGGAGCAGATCCATTTGGGTCGCTGATTCCAGAGGGATCCTCATGGTTTGGCAGGGACTGGCCGGTGAGGATTTCCCTGCAGCTGCTCCTTTTCCTTTTGCTGTTTTTATTTCCCCATGCATTTCCTGGAGTTGCCTCCTTTTCCCTGGATGCATTCCCACACTCCAGGCGTGTGGCACACAGCTGGCTGAGCCCTCCATGCTGGGATCCACCAAGCTGCTGCCGTAGCCCTCCAGTGGCACACCACCAGCGCCGGGACCTCGCCAGGAGGTCGCACCTCCTTTCCCACCTCTTGTGTTCCACTCAAAGTGAACAGTGCCGTCGTGACACAGGGGACTGAAACAGCGTGTGTCTGTCCGTTAGAGGTACTGATAGCTTCTTACCTGCTGTGTGGCATCCGTCACCGTCCCCGCCAGGGCACCGCAGGGCCGTGGCACAGCCATGGGCGGCGGGAGCTCTGCATTTACACATCGCAGGGATGTCTGTGCGGGGGCCGTGCCACCGAGCCAAGCCTCGGGAGTGTGGATAGAGCTGGGTCTCTTTGTTCTCCAAAAATAACCCTGATTTGCCAGGCCTGAGTGGTTTTTAAAAGGAGGTTTTCCATTAGCTTTCCGTTGGCAGCGCTGCCGACGTCCCTGCTCCCTCCCCGGCTCGGGGCTTTCAGCAGGATGCAGCCCCTCTGGCATCACTGTGGGTTTGCTGATTTCATTTAACACAAGGAACTACAACGAGAGAGAAATGCATTAAAATTGGTCTCAAGCAGAATATTTTAAACTAGAAATAAAGTTTTCGGAACTGTTTCATGGACACTGCAACTTTATGTAAACAGTGGAGAGAGGCGAGGGACTGCAATAACCACTTGGAACAAAAACCCATGGAGATCAGGGCGGGAGGGACACTGAGACATATATTTTTCCTGTCAGAGCTCAATGAAAGGCAAATAGTGAGGAAATAAACTCAGTATTTACAAAAGGCCCAGGATGGGAGCAGCCACCAAGGTCCGGAGCAGTTTGCTCATCCTCGTGCCCAAGTGCTGCTGAAAGGGTTCTGCTCCCACTGGAAATCCTGTTCCACAGCATTTGATTATCCAGAATTCCTAATCTGGGAAACCTCATGGTTCATATCCCATTAATTCTTAAGAAGAAAGGTGCAAAGTAAGTGCTTTCAAATGAGTTGGTTAACATTTTTATTCTCTGAAATACCATACGTGAGAAAGAAAGGATCCAAGGAGCAGGAGCTGCCTGGGATGAGGAGCCTGCGAGAGCTGGGCTGGCTAGGGCAGGGAGCTGCAGCACCAGCTCCTCCATGGGAACCAGTTAACCATAAATCCAAGACTTTGGATAATGTCCTGGCATACCAAGGACTTTACTACTTCTTTGTTTGCTTTCCCATTCCACGGGGTTTCACCACATACACACGTGAGGCATCCCCGTGAGGCTTTTCTGCTGTTAGCAGCAAACAATACCTGTGCTGCCAGGCCCAGGGCAAGCACAAAGCAGTGCTTCCACTCCTGTTTGCTCTGAGAGCATCAATGCTGTCAGTGAGCATTTTTTGTCCATTAGTCTTCTTTTTATTCCTCCTTATTCTCCCAGGCAGAGGACAGCTCTGCTCCTGAACCGATGCCTTGCCTGCTTGGAGTTAAACACGAGCTGAGTGCTGTGATGGACTGGGGCAGAAGTGCCCCTGAGCACTGGTGGGACTGGAATGAACTGGAAGTACACCTTCCAGACCCTGCATTGCTGATTTACACCAAGGGCACAGGTTTGGATGTCACTGGCACCCACTGGCTTCATGGTGCTCCACGGCAAAGCCAGGTGTGTGTGCTGGTGGCTGACCACGGGCTGGCCTGGACCCCAGCACGGAGGCTCACCTGGATCCCAGCACAGAGGCAGAGCTGTCCAAGGGCACCAAGGGCTGTTCCCAAGGCCACGTGTCTGTGCAGAGCTGTGCTCTCCTCCCACGGATATTTCCGGGCCGTGGGACCTAAGCATTTGTAACATTCCCGTAAGAAAACCACCACCTTTGCAAACTTTGGCAATGTTTGGCTGTCAGCCTCTGCTCTTTTCTGGCCATGAAGTGCATTCCTGACACCTCTCCCTGTGTATCCAAGATAACCATCCACTCAGAGCAGGGATGGGGCTGGACCCTGCCTGGTAATTCCCACCCTGGGGATGTCAAGCAGGGAATGGCGTGCACTTGCAGCTCCAGGTGTGAGTTTCCCCGGCTTGTTCTGGAGGTACCAGATGGAGGTGGATATGGGCTCTGTCTCCCTGCTCCTGCCCTCGTGCCCCTGCTGAGCCTTTGGGTTGTGCTGGCTCAGAACAGTGCTCTGCACAAGGACAGCCGTTCCCGCTGCATTTCCAAGGCCGATTAAGCAGGAGGCAGAGTAGCCTTAAGCATTCCTCTAATTAAAACAAAATCCCTCGTGGCCTCTTATATACAGAGAGATATTACAGACTTAAGGGTTGTATAAAATGTGTATTTATTGATCAGATCTACTGTTGCAGCTCCTTTTGTAGAGTTCAGTGAGAGCATCAACATGACTGGGCTGGCAAGGAGGGCAGGGTGGGGTTTGGCCAGAGCTTTCAGTGATGCCAGCCTGGGGCGAGCCCGTGAGTATCTGCCTGCTATATATACATTTATCTATATTTATATACATTGAAATACTCAGCTTCCCAGCTAGGCATCACCTCCAGTGCCCGTCCTGGTCCTGCTTTCCCAGGCTGGTCCTGGCTTTGGCATAGGACACCCTGCTCCCACTGGGCTCTGGGCTCCTGGGCTCTGGTTTGTGGAGTTGTACCCCCAGTGGGTTGTTTCTGGCTGCTTTGCTTCTGAGCCCACTCAAATGGCTGCTTTTTTGGTGGCAGGAAGGCAAGAGCATTTCTGGTAACGCCTCGGAGTGATCGAAGGACGGGACATACTTTCCAAGGAGAAACAACCACTCGAAAGCTTTTGCAGGCTGAGATTTTGTGCTCAGCAAGTTGCTCCAATTTGAAGCACAATCCCAAGAAATGTGTGTGTGGTGGAAATGTCTGCAGGCCTGGATTAAAGTGGCGCTGGCAGATGAGGCTGTATCTTCCACAAGATAAACATTACAGAAAAATAGTGTAAATACGGGGGATTCTATTTTTTTTTCTCATTTTTTCCCTCACTCAGGCCAGGAACTGCTAAAGCTTAAATAAATCATTGCAGAAGTGAGACTGACCTAAATTATTCTCCACAGTGGAGACCTTGTCTCCTGCTTTTGGAGATTCTTGTACTTAAGCTGTGCCAGAACAGGGTTTAAGTTGTCTGTACAGCAGTAGCTCCTTCCTACGCCCTGAGGAGCTCGGGGGAAGGTGTGAGATCGGCTGGCGTGTGCCAGCAAGGCTGCTGGGGAGGCAGAGCCACCGGCTCACACGCGCTGGGGGAGCCAGTGGGGATTTTTGGTGCCACACCAACCATCCCGTGCTCGGTGCTGGCAGGTTTCCCTGCCCTGTGTGGGGCTGTCGCTGTGCTGGACTCCACTTGTTCCCAGTGAACACCCAGTCCAGGGCCTAATTAATTCATGCGTGTGTGTCTAATCAGGGAATGCACAAGTGCCCGGTTAATTTACGTTTGGGCACCCAAGGAGGTCATGCATTAGCATCCAAACTGATGCTGCATGAGCAGACACAGGTTCACACACAAGTGCAGGGTTAGTCCTGCAGGGGAGCCGGGTCAGTGCATCCATGGATGGCTCATTCCCATGCCCATGAGCCCCGGTCAGTGCATGCATGAGCACCCGGGCAGTTCACGCATGAGTGCCCCGTTATTTGGCATACAAATGCCCAATTAGCCCGTGCATGACTGCTCAATCATTTCATGCATGAGCACCAAGTGGTTTACACGTGGTTTCCCAGTAGGTTCGCCGGTGAGCGCCCAGTGTGTTCCCGGAGCGGGGACACCCCCGAGGACTGCAGCCCGTGGCTGGAAGAAGGAGCAAGGAGCTTGGCAGAGTGGAGGGAGCACAGCGTGGGGACGTGGCTGCCGTGGATGTGCTGCGGTGGGGCCGGAGGAACCCCCACCCTGCAGCCAGCCCAAAGCCACCGGCATGTCTTGGCACCTCCCAGCTCCTCTGACGGCAGCACCGTGCTCTGCTCGACCACAGGAACCCAGCTTTGGCAAGTGCTGTGGCTCACAGGAGGGTGGAGTAAATGATCACAACTGCCCTTCCAGCCTTAAAAATGTAGGAAGCCTTTGATGTGCAGGCAGGATGCCTTGCAGATAAACCACGCTGGGTGTAGGGCTTGTGCCAGAGCACCAGCCCAAGAAGACGGAGCTCAGAAAAAGAAAAATGGAGAGACTCAAGAGAAGAAGTAAAATTACCTGGCCCTGGCCCTGCAAGTACCGAGTCTGTGTCCCCAGCCCCTGCCCTGTGATCAGACTGGGAGCCCTGCATAGCCCACTGAGGGAGGGAAGCTACAAGACATGGTCACAGAGCATGTGGTTTGATGTGACCTTTCCTTCAGTGCTTATGTTATCTCCAAACCTGTTTTTCAGTTTGGGAGAGATCAGATTCAGGGGAGTTGCCAGCTCTCAGTGCATCCAGCTGGTCCGGGAGCCTGGGCTGGGGTGCTGGGAGCTGTGAGCAGGGCTGGGTGGCTTCTCACTCCTCATCCCTCTGCATGCACTGAGGCAGTTCTTATGTTCCTGTGCTCATACAACCCCGCTGAGATTCCAGAGATGTCCTTATTTATGGATCCTGCATGAACTGCACACCGCGAGTCACTCACAAAAACTTGCAGGGAGCAGCTGACCTGAATCCATATTAATAAGGCTCACAAGTCGTGGAGTGTTTTCTCTCTCATGCCTGTGGGATGGCAGGAACGCGCTGCCTCATGGCACGCAGGCTTTAGACAAAAAGCCGTCTATAGCCTCTCACATTTTTAAGCCCATTTGCCTTGGAGATAAGCCCAGGCTGCCCTGCTGTGGTGCCACGCTGCAGCTGCCTCTGCTCTGGGACAGGCTGTGGAGATGAGGAGAGAGGGCTTCCTGCACCTCAGAGCCAGGGAAGGGCCGTGCTGGCTTTGGGGACAGCGCTGGGGTTCAGAGCCCTGGTGTGTGACTCTGCTGGGAAGTGTGTGATCCAATCCTACACAGGAGCATTTCTCCCAGGGCAGGGACACCTCAACATCCTGCGCTCACTACCCTGCTGCTCCTGCAGCAGTAACAGGGAAGGGACCCCTTTCCCAGCCGGGGTACCTGGGGCACAGTCCAAGTCTGGTATTCCTGCACTCTGGCCTCACATTGGGATGAAAGCCTTTGCAGATCAGGCAATAAACCAGGGGACTTGGGGCTGCTATTTCTGTTAAAGGACCACTCGTGGTGCCCAAACCCTCCGCGTCAGCGGTGGCAGCTCCCGCGGGAGGTTTTAGAGCCTTTCCTTTTATAGGGCTTTTTCTTTTTCCCCGGGATTTATCCAGGTTCAATAGCAGGGATTCAGGGACATAATAACGTACATTAACCAGGGCGCTGGAAACTGCTTTGCAGACAAGATTGATCAAAGCAGCCCAGGACAGAGAGCAAACCCTCCGGAACGCGCTTTGCAAAACACTTGCCAAAACAATGGACTCCTGGTAAAAAATAACACATTGGGCAGCCCTGGGGAGGGACCTGGGCTCCAGCAGCCAGAATGGTGGTGGGGGCCTGCAGCCATGAGCAAGGACTTTTGTGGATATGATGAAGTGGCCAAATCCCCCTTGGGATGGAGCAGCAGCCCTGTTCCGGGGTGCCCACACCCTCCATTCCATTCCAGAGGGGAATTAATTGAAGGTGCTTTACTGCTACTGTTGTTTTTATTGATTATTGGCAAAGAGAGTGACTGATGGTGGAGTCTCGAGAAAGGAGGGGAGCAGAGGTGCAGGAGACACGTGGGAGGAGGAGGAAGGGAAGGAATTCCTGCAGGGAGAGGAGATGAAGGTGACATTTTAGCAGTTGTCTGCTGTGGATCTGTGCTATAAAATAAGCCAGTGTGCCAGTCCATGGCAGGGCAGAGCAGAAGTAATGGCCTGAGTCGTACCAAAGTGAGTTTAGGTTAAACAAGAAAAATTTTCTATGGGGGATGTTCCTGCAGAGGTGCAGCATGAAAGTGGAGCTGGTGGGAGGGATGCTGCAGCCACAATGACACTGTCAGCCCTGTGTTCGGATCTCAGACCTCTTTGTTTCTTGTGGCAGATGGGCACAAAATCTGTGGTTTTTTACTTAAAATCGCCTGGGATTGGAAACACATCCCATGGGGAAGCATGTGGCCACAGGGCAGGAGAAGCACAGCCTTAGATGGCAAACTGCTCCTCATGCCAGGCCCTTTTCCTGTGAATCTCTCTGAAGTGCTTTATATAGTCCACTCAGAGGAATTTATAAACAAATGCCTTTTGTCACTCTTCAGGAATGCATCTCCCTCATGGCATTCCAAGCACTTTCTTTGTCAAGACCATGCTCCTTCCAGTGCAAGGAGCAGGACTGAGCCAGGCAGGAGCAGGCTCCTCCACCTCCTCTTGCTGCAGATGCTTTGGGAGGAGGCAGGATGTAACTGGGATAGGGTTACACTGGGATTACAGAAGCAGCCACGTGCTCTGGAGCCAGCTCTGAGGACCACAGACTGTCACCATTTGGGTTCAGGGCCACGCTCTGATACCTTGTCCCTTTGCTCCCCAGGGCAGCTCCCTCCTGCCCTGGGCTGAAGGTGCCCGTGGGCATCTCTAGGACAGGAGGGAGGCAAGTGCTGCTTCCTCACCGGGAAAATACCAGGAGGGCCACATGGTGTGACTTTTGGTGTGTCCTGTGCAGCACTCGATGATCCTTGTGGGTCCCTTCCAACCCAGAATATTCTGTGATGCTGTGATGGGACTCCTCGTGGGAAAGCCTGGGGCTCCCATGGGGTGGGACAGACAGGATAAGCATTGCTCAGCAGCTGCCTCTGGCCTTAAAACCTGCTGAGCCCCATCACCTGCCCGGCCTCAGCTCAGCACCAAGAGAACAGCACAAACCTCCTCAGCGCGAACGGCGGCTCCGTTCCAAGGCTCTGCGCCGCCCGGTCTGGGATGCTCATAAAACAGATCCACAGGGCTCAGATCTGCTGCCTCAACAGAGACTCGGCAGAGCTATAAATAGCCCAGCCAAGCGTGGTGCAGCGAACCTGAGCGGAGCCGGCTGCCCCCGTGGGCAGGCGCTCCGGGAGCCGTGCGGGGACAAGCAGCTCTGCAGCGTGGCCCGGGGAGCCGGCCCACTCCGGCCGGGCCAGACGAGAGCGTGTCACCTGCCCGGGCATGGCCTTGTCCCCCTGTGCTCGTACAACCTCAGTGCCGGCCACTGCAGTGTTCATTCACCGTCACTTGCTTTCCTGCTGCTGACTTCTCCCTTAAAGCAGGAGCTCAGGTCTGGATCCATTAAGGAACAGTAAATATTTTATTTGCTGTTGGGAGTTTTGACCAGTATCTCAGAGGTTGCAAAGGTCACACCAGGAAATATCCACTTCATTAGCAAATGGGATCGGCCCATTCCTGGGCTGCTGGCTGATGGAGTGAACCCAGCGTGTCCCCTGGGTGCTGTTACCAGCTGTGAGCTTGTCTTCATTCAGCAATCAAATCAGGGAGATTTCAAGACCTGGAGTGATTTTCTTGGTTCTCAAGGCCAAGCAGGCAATTAAAACTGGTCTTGCTAAGAGCCAGCTGAGCCTGGGCAGCACTGTCTTCCTCTCGCTACTGTCCAGGCACTGCAGCATGGGAATGGGGATGGCACAGGAATCAGAATTTTTTGTTTTGCTGGGCTTTTCTTCAGGTAGCTTCTGCAAAAGGGCTTCTTGGCACTGCTGCGCAAGTGAAATGGAGCAACCAAAACGGGAGCTGGCTGGCGGCCAGCCCGGCAGACGGGCACGCGGGGGCAGCCGGGGGGGCAGGTGTGCGCCTGGAGCACGGTTATTGAGGGCAGGAGCCTGCCTGGGAAAGCCAAGTGTCCAGAGCACCAGGGTCACACCTGCATGCCAGGATCCCTCTGCAGGAAAGCCAAGTGTCCAGAGCACCGGGGTCACACCTACGTGCCAGGGTCCTGCTGGCCCGGTGCTCCCTCTCTGCTGGCCCTGGTGCAGGATCTTGTGAGACCTCACGAGCAGGTGTGTGAACAGAGAGGTTTTATTCTCCCCTCTGTCCTTACCTTGGCTTTCACATGTCTGTGGAACATCACGTG
Organism: Atrichornis clamosus; assembly: GCA_013400975.1. Lineage (NCBI taxonomy): Eukaryota > Metazoa > Chordata > Aves > Passeriformes > Menuridae > Atrichornis > Atrichornis clamosus. The sequence goes on along the minus strand of WBMZ01018232.1, from coordinate 1,066 downwards.
TCCTCAGGGTGAACGATGAAGCAGCTCAACCAACCACGTCACCCCCACGCTCTGGGTGTGCAGGGACAATTCTAGGTGGCACAGTACCAGGGTTTGGGATTTTATCAGCTTTCCCATGCAAAACAAGGCTGGACCTGGCAGGAAAAGGACCTGGCAGGAGTCCCTGAGACATCCCAGGGGAAAAGCAGTGACTCCCACATGATGTGGGGCTGGTAGTTTAGTGAAAGCTGGGCATTCCTGAAACTTTGCTGGGCATTCCCCAAGCTTTGCTGCCTGTAGAAAAGCCCCAAGAAACATGGGAACCCTTTTGACATGTTCAGGAGGGGGAAATGTGTCTGAGGACATGCTGAGTCCTGCGAGGGACACCGAGCACCTGCCTGCAGTGATCTGAAAATCTGGACCTCTGGTGGGTGGTGGTGGAGACAGAGGGTACATCGAGTTCTAGGTGACATGGATCTGTCCCTAATGGGGCGCTAACAGCCTCAGGGACCTTTCACAGGTCCCTCTCTCCCGTCAGTGTCTTTCAGCTGTAAATACGTGCCAGTATGGGAGGGCATCTCAAGGCTCGGGGGATCCATAACCATCGCAATTTGAAGATTTCAAGTGGAAGGTGCCATTGAGGTGCAACTCATCACCAAGACAGGACTGGGTTTGACTCAGGTTGAGCCCTCTGACCGAGAACACTTTGGTGTCAGACCCAACCCAGTGCATCCCCCTCAGAAGGGCTCAGGCTCCCGCCTGGGATCGGGATCCCCAAGGCAGAGGGGACACCCGCAGGGGAATCACGACCCCCGAGGGCAGCAGCGGCCTCTCCAGGGATCTCTCCCCGCAGGGATCAGGCTCCCCGGGTGATCGGGGCCGGACGCAGTGGCGCTCCCGAGGCACCCCCAGCCCCTCACACCGGCCCCTGCCCCTCAGAGCGCCCCCGCCCCCCCGGCCTCGCCCCTCCCCGCCGCGCGCCGCCCCGCGGCATTGTGGGATGAAACAGGATGTAGGCAGAACAGCGCGGGCGGACGGGCCGGGCGCGGCGGGCCGCGCCGCACCGCAGCCAATGGGAGCGCGGCGC
>WBMZ01018225.1:0-20420 GCA_013400975.1 Atrichornis clamosus | reverse complement strand
TGAGGGGAGCCCCTGTGAGGGGTCTGTGGGGTGAAGCCCCTCCATGGGCACAGCGCCGGGCAGAGCCCCGCACAGAGCGAGCTTTGTGTGCTGCGCTCACGTGAGGCGCTCGGGGCTCTCGGACTCCCGAGGGATGTCACGGAGTCATTGAGGTTGGAAAAGACCTCAGATCATCGAGTCCAACTTGTGACCGATCAGCACCTTCTCAACCAGACCAGAGCACCGAGTGCCAGGTCCAGTCGTTCCTTGAACGCCTCCAAGGACGGGGACTCCACCACCTCCCTGGGCAGCCCATACCAATGCCTGACCACCCTTTCCATGAAGAAATGCTTCCTAATGTCGAAGCTGAACCTTCCCTGGCACCGCTTGAGGCCGTTTCCTCTTGTCTTGTCCCTTGTTCCCTGGGAGCAGATCCCGACTCCCCCCTGGCTGCCCCCTCCTGTCAGGGAGTTGTGGAGAGCCAGAAGGTCCCCCCTGGGCTTCCTTTTGTCCAAGCTGAGCCCCCCCAGCTCCCTCAGCTGCTCCTGGTGCTCCAGACCCTGCCCCAGTTCCGTTCCCGGCTCAGGACGCGCTCCACACCCTCAATGTCCTCCCTGAACTGAGGAGCCCAGAACTGGAGACAGCACTCCAGGTGTGGCCCCGAAGATGTGGCTGCTGGGACAGCCAGAGGTCGGACAGGTGTGGAATGGCTCGGACTCCATCGTGTGTCCTGCCAGGCAGATCTGAGCCTTCACAGCTCCACCACACAACACCAGCGCCGAGCTCCTGCCTGAAGTGCCATAGGCACTCTCGGCCTCCTTTTGTTTTTAAACTCCACAGCTGTAAATTCGGAAGGAAAATCAGTAGATTTAAGTCGCATTTCCTTACCAGGTTGGAACTTGGCTAGAGTAAATCTCAAAAGAGTTATTGCATTATTGTTCTCAAGCCTAGGCTGAATACCTCTTTAGGTTAAAAATAGCTAAAAATCATATCTGGCCAAGCATTCGTGCTAGGTCATTTCAGCTGTCTTAAGCACTTCTTTCTTCAACAGTGAACATCAATAAATGATCTGTCAAAGATGTGTTTCACGGTGAATTTAAATACTTTTGAAATGCAATTTAGCAAAAACTGCATCAATTAAACCACCATATATTTTGTTCTTCTGATTCATATCAGTCAAGTCACCAGCACTGTAGTAGGCAATGTGTGGTAACCCTCAGGAGCAGCCAGCTCCCCAATTACTGCTGCTGTTAGCAGAGCTGATAAAGACAATTATGCCTGGAAACAATTAATTGTGTTAACAGAGCCTAAGAAGTTATATGCATCACTTGGCATGCACCACCTTCCTGGCCTGCTTTTGTACCTAGGTGGGTGTGGGTGTGTGTATTATTTCCGTGTGTGTAACACCAAAGAGAGAGCCAAAATGAGCCATGAGCCAAGGGAGCTAGGGGAGGGAATGGCCACGTGGTCGTTGTCCTCTGGAGTTGATATTTTTGATCTAACTGGAAAAAAAATCCATATAGTGACTGAATCTATCTCTGATGCAATGATGTTGCAGTCACACTCAAGAAGTGACCCAGCAGCTCCTGGCAGGACAGAGGGATGACGTGACACCTTTATCGTTGTTCTTTTGTCCTGTAACTAAACTCGGCTCCCCACACCTCTCACCCTCCCAGAAGCCCTCTTTGTCATTATTATGCACAGAGAGCAGCGACCAACAAGGTGACCCTGCTAGAGGAAGCCTTCCAGACCCTTCTGGCTGCCCAGTGCAGAGCCACTCCACAACCCTGATGCAGAGTGTACTTGGAGGGAGGCGAGGGCACGATGCTTGCGCAGCAGGAAGCTGAGCCAAGCTTGCCCAGGGTGGGGAGAAGGTATTTAGTGATACAGGCATGTATCATGTGTCATAGCACTGACCCACCTCGACATGCCTGCCCGCTGCAGGTATGTGCTCTGGCCCAGGTGAGTCAGCAGCTGTGTCCTGGGCAGTGACACGGCTTTGCACAGTCACTACAACCTGGCCTTGTTACTTAAAACCAGCAGATAGTTGCCCTGCCAACACCATTCCATGTATTCCCTACTTGCACATGCCCATCAAACAGACAGAGTTACAGCCTTGCGTTAAACCTGCTGTAAATCTGCACATGCAAACACGTTTATAGATACACACACACACAAATAGAGGAATTAGCTGAGGGATTAGGAAAAGCCTTTTCTTCCCAAGAACATTGGTAATTGGAACTTCATACCATAACTAAATAAATGGTTTGGGGGGAGTGTGGTTTAAGAGTCTGACTCAGCTTCATGTTATAAATCTAGTTTTACCACTGCTTTGTGTGTGATTCTGAGTGAAGTTCTCCAATTCCCTCAATCATGGTGCCTTTAAAGAGAGGAATAACAAGAACTTCCCCATCCCAGGTGAGAACATAACTCGATTGTGCTCAAGTACAACATACATTGAAAATACCACTTCTTCCTGTGTAGGTAATTTGGGTTCTGGTGATTTTGGAGAGGAGTCTGCATTAAACATCTGGGCTGCTTTTGAATACTTTGGTCAGCACCTTCATATGATTGAGTTCTCATTGTCCAGAAAAGCAGCTGAGGCTGAGACACAAGATAGAAGTCAATTGCCTTGTATAATTATATTTGCTATTTGGACAGGTAGGAGGGTGCCTTCCCATTCTGCAGTCTTCATGAAGGGTAAAGGTTTTGTGACAGCACATCACTTGGACAGGATATGAAGGACTGCAGATAAACCAGGATTTGGGGCTACAAGGTTTATCAAATATTGCAGTGCTGCAGGCTGGGATTTAGCATCTCCCCAGGCTTGCTTTCTATTTGCTTTTGCTGAAATCCTTTTGAAGGGTGACAGCATTCAAGAACATTAAAACAATAAGCAGGCAAAATACAGGAGTCAGGATTTCTTATTACAGGAGAAATGGAATAAAAAAATTGGGACGATTACAATTGGAAACCATGTAATGGTGAATAAGGAGTCAGGCTCCAGTCCTGGGGAGAACTGGCATCCAGACCAGTTTAAATAAGATGTTAGATTTTTTTTTCTATTTAAACTTGATCTTGAATTTCCTTCTGTTACCTCATAGCCTTTTACGGTCAGTAGCACTGCACTCATGCATATTTATTAGATTTAGAAATATTTTGCAAGTCACCTTCACAACTTATTTTCTTTTCCTGGACAAACTGGTTGGTTATGTACACATTGAATTTGCAGATCTAATCTTTGGTGTGTATATTAACCCCGATTAGTCTGGTTGCTCAATGTACAGATAAGTTTTTGGGCTTATTTGCAATTTAACTTCCTTCTATACATTAAGCACAGCCCATACTTCTGTTTAGATTTCACAATCCAGGTTCCTTCACACGTGGAAATGACCTGCGTATTCAGCATCCTGGGAGAGAAACAGCTGTTCTGTTTGAGACATCAGTGCTTCTCCGTCTGAGAGAGCAAAAATTCAGTGTTTGTAGGGTAGTCCTTCCTTTCAGGGAGCCACAGGTGTGAGAAGAGCAGCAAGTTTATATACCTGCACATATTTTCTTTGCCTTAAGCTCACAGTGAAGCTGAAATAGAAGAGACAGATGCTGTTTTTCTTCCCCAGACTAAACCACATCTCTGAACCAAGCTAGAAGCACTTTCTGTTTGCTTGTGGCACTTCCAGACCTGCTGAAGGCCTAGAAAGCGCAGCCACTGAAACACACAGAGCTACTTATTGAGGCAGAGGTTGGTGTGCCAGCAGACAGGTTGTTGGAATAAACACAGCTGTGTTTTTTCCATCACTGTGTTCTCATTTACTGGGTTGGTCAGCCACAGACCCTGGCTGTGCAAAGGTAGAGGGTAAATCCATATCCCTGGGGAATCACCGGGACTGTAGGATCCACTCTCAAATTTCATCTTGGGTAGGGTTCTCTGATGTTTAAATCAAATAAAGCTGTGGTTATACCTATTACAGGGAATAGTTAGAGCTTACTAATAGTGAGGAAAACAACCTGCCATGTAATAGTGAGGAAAACAACCTGCCATGGGATATGCAGTCAGCCTTTGTAATCAATTGTGCTTTCAAATGCTTAATTGCTTGCAGTTCTGCCAGGACAGTCTTCAAGCTTTGCCCTAGGTTAAGGTTTCAGATTAACCCCTCCAAGTTCCCTGTGAAGACTTTTCCCTTTGAAGGAAATAAACTTTTTATCTCCATGACTCTAATTGAGAAGCTCTTGAACCGATTTTGTTCACGTTCCCCTGTAAATGTCTACTCTGGGCAAAGCTGCAGCCACAAAATACTACAGTCCAGGGTTTCAGAGGGAACAGTGGCCTTGTTTCCAGGAGAACAGCCTGAAGCACAGACTGCCCACAGGCAGCCAGGCCCAAGGGATTGGGCAGCTCCAGAAAGCAGCTCATGTTCCAACACTGGAGCAGTTCCCACTGCTGCTCTGGGTGAAGCACAGCTTTACTGCCAGGCTTAGTGTGTCTAATGGGCATCTCTGACCCTGATTTTCACTTCAAAAAGAAGTCATAGTTGGAATGCTTTAGAAAAGCAGGATTTTCTGTACAGTCACAGGGTTTGTACTGGGCCAGCAAAAATATCTGCATTAGATTAATTCTGCTGGGTCCCTGGTGGTGTGTGGAGCTCCCACCTATCTTCCAGGCCATAAAAAAAATCCTCATGGCTTTAGCACACAAGCAGTTCCAGTTGTCACATGCCAACAGCACAATAAAAGGGCCTTTTCAAGCCCCAAGATGAGAGGCTCAATGGAAAAGTAGCCTTGAGTTATCTGGATGCAGAAGAGAGAATTCAGCACCTGTGGCAATGAACAAAATCAGGCCCTGTTATCAGCTTGGACTGGTGCCACCAGCAGAGACAATCTGCTGTTTCCAATGTGCCATTTCAGTTGAAGCTGTTTGGACCTAACCTGGGAATACAATGCTGGGACTATCATCACAACAGGCTTGGGAAACAGGGTTCCCTTCCTGAAATTCAGTGTCTTTTTTGCAATAAAACAAATCTGATTCTATCCTCCAGTTCCCTTTTTGCAGCGCTGCCTAGGAGGGACACACAGGATACAATCCAATTCTCTTTCCTGGAATCTTGTGGACTGATGATCATTGTCCTACCAGTACTTCTCAGGGTGAGTTGGCTTCCCGAGTTCCCAGGTAATGCAATTTGGTTTTTCCCTAGTTTTCAATTAAGCAGAAATTAATTCCATTTCTGTGAACTGGTGGCCACATTCTGCTCCCAGGTACTGATAAAAATGCAGAATTAATGCACTTGCCTGCCAGCACTGGGTGGAACCCCCAACCTCCTCATACCCACAGTGCAAATTTTCGTCAAGCAGGAACTCCTGGCCATTTACTGAAGGGGTGAATTGAGGAGTTCTGAGTGCCACACAGGTTCCCTGAGAGGAGGGAGGGAAAACAAAAAGAGATCTTGTTCTTCTGAGGCACAGACTGCTATCATATCACAAAAGCCAGCAGCTGAAAAGATTCCAGTCAGGAAGCCCCATGCTTTGAGAACAGGTTAGACCGCCTGTCCTTCCCTGCGAGACTGACACCCAACGGGATCTGGGATGAAAACCAGTTATCCCGACGGCTGGGCTCACAGCCATCATCAGATGCTGAACTGTTTTACATACCTCGTTCTCTGTAGGTTGCTCCTGTCATTCTCCAGAACATGTGCAAGAGCAGCTGCATTCAGCCCTGCTGTCAGATGAACGTTACCTCGAAAACCCGGAATGCAAAAAAACACCCCCAACTAGAGCGGCTCGACGTTGAGTGGCAGAGGTAGTATTTTATTTTTTTGAGCATCCCTCCTCAAGGACACTAAATTTAGAGTTTGTAAAACATCACTAAATGAAAACAAAACATTGCCAATAACAAAAATGCAAACCTGCTGAAAAGGAAAATGCAGCAGCATTCAAGTATCAGAAAACATGAGAGCTAAAGTGCTTGAGAGAATTTCTTAACTATGCAGAGTCTGAAGTCAGTGTTCCCCTAGAAATGCTATTTTTAAAACAGCACCTGCCTGGCTGCATAGGATTTTTCACCAGTCTATTGCAGAATAACACTACTAAGCCAGAGCCACTACCCCAAAGGGCTAGGAGCAACACATTTCTTTTTATCCCTCATACTAAAATAAATTATATTCAAAGAAACACATTATAAAGTTCAGGCAGCTGAAGTCGGACTTCAAGGAAAGTGACTGTACGGATTTCCCATGCAGTGAAGTCGCTAGCATGGCCTGAAGCTGAACAAAGCTTTGGTGGGATTTATAAAGTGCTGTCTTTTAGTGTTTTATGCCTGTCTTTAGTAGTGTTTTTTTCACACCAGCACCGGGGTTGTGAGTTAAAAAAAATTCTGAAGTAACAGACCAATTTTCAGTGGATGCTGGAGCCAGACAGACATTGTACAGTGCACACAAATAACGTTAAAAAACTACAAACAAATCAAACCAAAAAAACCCCAAGCTCCAAAACCTAACCTGGTTATGGTAAAACATTTCATCCTTAAAAACAAACACCCACCAAGCACCAAGAGCAAATCAGAAAGTAACATCTGCCTCCCGGTCCCCTGGCTTGTCCCAGAAAGGATGGATACTACATGATACAAGCTCAGCAGCAATGGTTGGGAGCCTGAGCCTGCAGGCACTCAGTGCAAAACTCTCCCGGCATTCAGCTCCATGGGAGTGATCCAGTTTTGCCTGAGCCTGCAGGCACTCAGTGCAAAACTCTCCCGGCATTCAGCTCCATGGGAGTGATCCAGTTTTGCCTGAGCCTGCAGGCACTCAGTGCAAAACTCTCCCGGCATTCAGCTCCATGGGAGTGATCCAGTTTTTGCTGAAGCCAAAGGGAACTCCCTACAGACTTCAGCCAACTTTGGATTAGCCCCATAGACTGATAGTGGGAGCAGGACCTTGTTTTACAGTCACCATTTTTCTATCCAGCCACAAAAGCCACCCCCTGAAATTCCTGGAGGGGTTTTCAATCTTCCCCTCCATGCATGCATTTAACATCCATTACAGTTAATAGCGGTTACACATGCAGATCGATGGGAGAAAAGTCCCAGTCGAGAGGAATTACTGGTAGTAAGAAAAGAAACCCAGTAGAAACGCTGAGAATTGCTAAAGACCCAACTCCCTCGAGTAAATCCCGGTTTTCCCAGCTGGCAGGAGCCCGCCGGGCCGTCCTGCAGGAAGCTCTATGGTGTGTGTTGGGGTGTGCAGGGGTGTGTGACGCGGGGCGAGCCAACGGCGCCGTTCTGCCACCTCCGTCTCAGCGTCCCAGCGAGCGTCCGAGCGCCGGCCACGGCCGCCCTCACTTGGGAGCCGCGTTGTTGTAATCGTCCTGTGCCACGGCCGGCAGGGAATGGTCTATCCTGAACTCTTCCTCCAGCCCGCCGGGCGCCTTCGCCGAATCCCCCCGGGCTGCAGGCTGGACACTGTCCGTGCCGCCCCCCTCCAGCCCCAGGATCTGTCTCTGGACCAGCTTGGAATAAAGGCCTCCTTCTTCCATCAGCTCCTTGTGCGAGCCCTGCTGCACCACGCGGCCCTTGTCCAGCACAATGATGTTGTGTGCCCTCTCCACAGTGCTCAGCCTGTGAGCTATGACAAGCACCGTGTGGTTCTGCAAGTCGCCGTAAATCGCCTGCTGAATCTGCGGGGAGAAAAGGCGTCAGTGCCCGAGCACTGGGAGAACGGCAGCTTTGTGGTCTGTGTCCAGGCACCTCTGGACAGGAGGTTTGTTCTGCTCTGGCTCCCTGCAGCAGTACCAGCACCAGCACGTCCAGCCCAGCTCCCGGCTGCAGCCCAAAGACCGTCTCAGTCCAGCCAGGTGAGGCATGAACACAGGTCTGATCCTGCAAGCCGGGGACTTGTTACAGCTGGGCCCCAAATTTGGAGGCCACCTGGTGTTGGCAGAGACTGCAGGAAGCTGATACCTGCTGAAAGCAGCTGCTCAGAAAAGCAGGATTCTTTCCTGAGCGTATCAAGGCAAAGGCAAGAGAGGGTTTTTTTTCCAGTCAAGAGACAATAGCACTGACGTCTAAAGGCAGGCAGGTGGCTACCAGGCACATGTCACATTGACACCCCTGGGCAGCCAAAACCAGCCCTGGGCTGGCATCAGGTGCCACACACGTGGCTGAGGAGCTGTGAGCCAGTGAGCTGCTTCAGGAGGAGACACTCACACTGCCCCAGCAGGACTCATCCTCCACAACTGAAGACATGTCCTCAAACCTCAGCCTTAAACAAGCTTTCCCTCGTGTCATTACACCAACGAGGCTAAACTGCTACTGGTAGAGCTCTTTGGTCATCACATCCCAGCTCAGATAAACCAGCTTCACAGGAAGCTCAGGGCTTTTCCCGCAAATGTGGCTTTCTTGGTGCCTCAGCTGGGATTTGAGCTCAGGCAGTCCTACTTTCCTTGCTCCAGCACCATTTTTTAGGGTCTTCCTCTGTATCCTGTCCTAAAAGGCTGCACAAAGTCTCTGTATGCAAATTAATACCTACCACATTTAAAAAATCAGCAGAGATCCCTATCTCATCAGGTTTGTCAGGCATTGGCTGCTATGAGCATGGGATTATTCCCTTCTTGGTGGCTACAACAGTGTTGGAACCAAATTCCTGCTAAGGAATTAGCATCTTACTCAATCCTCCATGTCAGGACTAAGCTTGTCCAGAGGCTGAAAATTGAAGCTACAGTCTGTCTTCAGAACCCAGATTGTCTCTTTGGCCTAAAATGCAAGTCACTCACTCACCGCGTGCTCGCTCTCTGCATCCAGTGCACTCGTGGCTTCATCCAGGATTAGGATGGGAGGGGTTCGGATCAAGGCCCTGGCAATTGCCACTCTCTGCTTCTGGCCACCTGACAGCTGAGCTCCTTTCTCACCTGCCTCTGTTGGGTCACGGGAGAGAGGAAGGGGTCAAAATAAAAATGAAGAGCTGCCACGAAGTTCAGCTGCTGGGCACAGCACCAGGGTGGGTACCTGTGTGGGGTACCTGTGTGGTAGCCGTCTTGCAGCTCAGTGATGAAGGTGTGGGCATTGGCCTTCTGGGCAGCCTGAACCACTGACTCAAAGGAGGCTGAAGTTAAGCCGTAAGAAATATTATCTGCGATAGAGCGGGCGAACAGCACGGGCTCTTGGCTCACCAGGGAGATCTGCAGAAAGGAAGGAAGAGCTGGGGTCAGGAGCAGAAGATGCACCACACGGCATCATAGATCATTGGTACTTGTTCCTGCTGAGTAAGGACCAAGATCAAGATACAGAAGTGTCATTAACCAAGATACAGAAGTGCTCAGTGTGAGCTTCCAGTGAGGATGCCCAGTTTGCATCATCTGCTGGGAAGCCATTTTGCAGGAAAGAAGCCTGATGCAATGTGGGCACATTGGAATCTGGGATGGGCTTCCGCCTCCAAGACCTTACAGTAGTTTTGCTTCACATCTGTCGTTCCCATCACTGTTTGCTTTTCCCAGAATGGAAAACCAGTTGCTGAGATAAGTCAAGTTAGACAGACCCTCTCTCATGCCTTTGCTGATTTTCCTTTCAAGGCCAGTAATCACACTTGGGTCGTGTGAATGAGCCCTCTTGCATCTTTTAATCCCAAATGAGCAAGTTAGGGATGTAACTGCTGCAATTCCTTAATTGCTTAGCAACAGTCTCCCTGTCCTGCCTTACAGCCACGGCTGCTCACTCTCATATTCAGCTGCTTTATCAAATCCTTGATATTGGAATAAATCGAACCTTTCAAACTATTGCTCAGAACTGGGCATGAAGAGAGCCAGGGGGACACGGTTGTATTTTAATTGACTTCTCCCCACGCTCCTAACACCACACCAGGCTTTCTAAACTGAAAGACTTGCTTGGCTTTTGATTTTCTCTCCGTACGGGCGGGGAATGTAAATTAGTCACACTGACTTTGGCTTTCCAGCCTGTCTCTGATCAATTCTTTTCAGGTTTTTCCTGCTGACTGGTGAGGCCATTTGCTCTGGGGGCAAACAAAGGAGGCAGTTACTTGCAGAGATGAAGGCTGATCTATGCTGACACACAGATGAGAGCTGAGGGGCCCAGACCCCTCTCCTGGACAAACCACCAGCCCCACTGGTGCTCCAGCTGCTGCCAGGATCCTGAGAGATTTAGCTCCCCGTTAGCTGAGAAATACTTTAAGATCTTAAGGTAGAAAGTGCTGGAGGAATGCAAAAACCTCTTTTTCCAAACCCAATTTAGATGATAATTAATCCAACAACCAAAAATATATTTCTACACTTTGGCCAAAAAATGCGAAACAAAACATGTTTTTTGTTCTGTTTTTGGAAGACTTCCCCTTCTCCTTGAAACCACTCTCCATCCCTTTCCCTTCCACCCCCACAAATTATCCGAATTCATTTCCTGGCCCACTTCCAGCCTCCGGCTTTCTGGACATTTCTGAAGTCGCCAGCATAAAATCCAAAGCAACGCGCGACACTGCCATGCAACCCCTCCGAGCCCTGCCGGCGGTCGCTGGAATAACCAGAACACAGGTGTCATAACTGGAATACACGTATCAGTGGCTCGTACCACGGAGTGCAGGTACTTGTGATCGTACATGTTAATGGGACGCCCGTCCAGCAGCACCTGCCCGTCCTGCAGAGGGTAGAAGTTCTCCAGGATGTTGACACAGGAGCTCTTCCCGCTCCCCGAGGGACCCACCAGCGCCGTCACTTTGCCGGGGTGCAGGGTGAAGGACACGTTCTGCAACGTGGATGGGAGAGCAAGCTCAGGGCCAGGCTTTTCCCAGCATCCTGGGGTGCTACACAAGAAAAGTAGCCAAAATCCGGCCAAAGTGACACTCTGCCTTGGTGAGGTGCCACATCAGCCATTTCTCCTGGCTCTGAGGAAGCAAAACCCCTCCAAATTGCTTCAGATTTGCTTGCTGATATAGCAGGTCCTCTAAAAACTGCAAAGCAAACTGACCTCTTTGCTGCCTCCCCCTGCCTCAGGATCCCTACCCCTCTCCCACAGAAACAGTCTGAGGCAGCTTGGCACACAGCCCTGCACCATGCTGACATGTTTAATGCCTGAGCGGGGAACAAGGGTTTTATTAATAAATCTCATTCCTTGTAGGGAAGGCTGGCCCTGAACACCCGCTGTTCCTTTTAATCTGTTTTCCAGCATGTGCTGAGCCTGCCTTTACACATCTCCGACAGGCAGCTGACACTCCCCACGGGCTGGGGATTGGGTTTTGCTGGGATGGAGCAGCAGCACGTGGTGCCTCGTGGCCGGGGCTCACCTGGAGAACCTGCGTTGCGGAGCGAGTGCGGTAGGAAAACGTCACATTCCTGAACTCCACCTTCCCATCCACGTGGTCTGGAGCCAGGGACCCGTCGTGTACCATGGTGGGCTTGCGGTCGATGAACTCGAACACCTTCTCAGCAGCCCCCACTCCCTGCATGAGGCCGCTGTAGACGGAGCCGATGGACTGGAAGGGAAGGGGCAGCGGTGAGACCCTCCCATGTGATGGAGAAGTCAGTCAGTGCCTCTCGTAAGGAGAATGGTTGAAGCATTCCCAGGTCTTCTATCACCTGACATTGACTACAGTCTTCAGACACAGGAAAAGAAAACTCTCCCTTGTCTGCAGGGTATGGAAGGGATGTATGGGTAATCCAGGGAAAGGGCGTCCAAGGGGGTTTTGTGCATGGGCAGACTCAGAGGGGAACAGAAGGAAACACATGGGTTGGGAAGAGAAGATGTGTGCCAGGAGATACATGACCCAAACTTCCAACAAAATCCTTTCCTCTCTCTTTGCTCAAAACCAGGAGCTCCCTAGTCCAAGGGCTGAACAGAAACCACACACAGCAGTGGATGGACCAGACCCTCAGGGCAGCTGGCTCCTTCCCCAGAACATGTCTCAAATGCAGCTCCAGGCTGAGCCCTTCTAGACAACTGTCTGGCAGCTGATAAGGCTGGAATATGGTCCTACGGGATTTACCATTGCTCTTTCCCAATTACAACTGGTGCCATTGGCTTCCCTGGAATAAACCTCATGTTGGCTTTTTTCAATATTAAAGCCAGAGCTGCAGAACAGTTTGTACTGCAACTGCCCCTCCCATCAGGAGGGGGAAAGAACCTCAAACCAAACTAATTCCACACCAAAACCACAGCCTGGAAACCCCACCAGAGTGTGCAGTCATCCAAACAGATGGTGAGAGCCAGGCAAGCTGCCTCCAGCTCTGCCCTGCCCCTGCACAGAGGCTGAAGCAACACCAAAACCACACTTGGCTGTGAGGAAGCCTCAACTGGATCATTTCTGCCTGGATTAGCCAATCTTATGCCTCTGCAAGGGGAAGGCAGCCCTGGGTGGGCTCTACCATCCCACCCACAATCCCATCTTGCTAACGTGCTGCCAACGCAGCAGCTTGCAGCCTATTCCAGGGAAAGGAAAACAAAAAAAAAGTAATATAATTAAGTTCTTAACGAAGCCTGAAATTTAACAGGCAGCTTTGTAATCCCTTCATTCTTCATGCCAGAAAATGTGCTTGGGAGGCAGCCAGGGCAAGCCTGGCCCCTCTGGTCCCAGCTGCCTTTTTGCGGGGCAAGCTGGTTCAGGAACATTTAGGGTGTGAGACCACAGCAGGGGAGGAGTGGGGAGCAAAGGGGAGAATTCCACCTCCAGTGATGCCACCAAGGAAATGCGTCATGGGAAAGTCTGGGTACCATCTATCTCTGCAACTGCCCTGGCACCTTCTGGGAGTTAAACACCATCTTGACCTGGAGTAGCCCAGAGGGTGGGGAGGCCCTGGCACAGGTTGCCCAGAGAAGCTGTGGCTGCCCCATCCCTGGAAGTGTTCAAGGGCAGGTTGGACAAGGCTTGGAGCAACCTGGGAGAGTGGAAGGTGTCCCTGCCCATGGCAGGGGGCTGGAACAAGATGGTCTTTAAGGTTGCTTCTAACCCAAGCCAGTCTGTGATTCTCTGATAAAACAGACTCACCTCCATGCAGTCTCCCAAGACGAACTCGTAAATAATGAAGGATATCAGGTTTCCGCTTGTCATTTGCCCAGAGATCACGAGGTGCCCACCGTAATAAAGGATGCTGACCTGGACCACCAGGAGGGTCAGCTGAAAGCAAGAAAACACCCCCAGATCAGCAAGAACATCTGATATTTTAGAGCGTTTGTCATTACACACAACAGCCTAAAATTTATGTGCTGACATTTATTCTTTGAGCCTGAGCTGAGGATCCCTGACAGTGCAGCTGACAGCCCTTGGAGTGAGCATGGATATGAGAAGGGAAAAACAACTCAGGTACATGGGCTGATTTAAGGAGCTGGGCAGGCCTCTTTCAACAAAGCAAGTCCAGAGGGACAACTGGCAAGGAGGGAGAATTTATCTGAAAGTTCATGAACTTCTCCCTTGGACTAAGGTCCTCAAGCATAATAATCTACGCTCAAATTATCCAAGGCATGCAGTCACCTCACCACAAAAATAAACTTTCTGTTATATCAGTGTGACACATTTTAATTTAGAACACAGAACCAAGCCAGGAGTTAATGCAAAATATCCTCTTTGCACGTACAAGTCCCTGAAGCATAACCTCAGCTCTTGTCTGAAGTCAGTGTGGGGGGTACCACCTACTCTAGAAAGGAGACAGATCAGCTCTGATGTGATCAGCCCCTTTTATTCAGCTGTTTTTGTTCCATGTTGCCCAGGTGCTCCAAAAAGCACTGATGCCCTGGTGCCCTGTGGGACCAGAACAGGCTGTAAATCCACACAGATAAAAATGCTGGGGAAAAAATTCCTCCTCTATTGTTCTGCCATGGTCTGACCTTAAACTCCTGTATTCCTTCCATTAAAGACTCTATCAGGGCTGAGCTTTACCCATTGGCTTCTTTCTACGTGAGCCCTGCAGGAGCAGTTTTAGAGAGTTTTTGCCTTCTTAGACCTGTCAGGATCAGTGTTGACCCAGTTCAGGCTCTGGCTTCACCTGGGAGCCCAGAAATAATGCTAATAATGCTCCCATTTTGCTTCCAGACTTGGGGAGCCATAAAGTCTCCCACAGCTGCACGAGGGCACCATAACTCCCAAACCCTTTACCAGAGGCTACTTCGATCCTTGAACATGCAGAGATAAGGGCAGCCTCACGTGAGGGATTTGCACAGCCTGGAGAAGTTCCAAACCATCTGGTGTTAAATGATGAAAAAGCATTTTGCAGGGGAAAAAAAAAAATTAAAAAAAAAAAGCCCAAAGCCAAAGCCCAGCACCACCCACACGCGGAAAATCTCCGTTCCTGAGCAGAAGCTCAACCAACGCCGCGGCTGTTCCCAGCCGGAGCCCCGGAGCGGAGCTGGCACAGGCTCGCACTGCAGCACCACAGGCACGGGCTTCTCCACGACCTTGAGAGCTTATCAATTATTTCCTTATTTGCAGGAGAAAACAGGCAGTTCCGTGGAATGACGCAACGCTGCCTCGAGGCGGAAGGGGATATATTTTTTGACAGGTGAAAATAATAATAATGATCAAGAGACCGGGGATTACTGGCGGCGGACAGCAAGGCCGAGCTGGCCCCGCAGAGTTCCCTGGGAGTGGAGGAGAACCACGTGCATTTTGGGATCCAGAGAGAGTCCCCTGTCCATCCGCAGCCCCAGTGCCATCCACCTACCCCGCTGGACCAGACGTAGTAGGTGTAAGCCATGGCCTCCCGCTTGTTGAGCTTGTACACCTGCTGCAGCTTCTGCCAGTACACGTTGGCCTCCGTCTCCTCGTTGGCGAAACTGCGCACGGTCTTCATGGCCGAGATGGTCTCCTCGGCCGTGTTGTTGGCCTTGGCCAGGGCGCTCTGCACATCCTTGGAGAGCTTCTGCAGGGAGCAGGGGGAGGCACAGGGGGCTCAGCGGGCGCCAGGCTGCCCGTGACACATCCTCCTGTTCACCCCAGGCTCGCTGGGCTCGGGAAAAGAAGTGACATTTTCCGAGGCTGGGGGCAACAAGGCTGAGCACTGGGATATATCCCATACCTCAGGACAGCCCGGGATGCTGTGTCAGGAGAAGAGCAGATTTATTGTGCTCTCCTCAAGGGACCTGGGCTGTGGTAGGTGAAGTGCCACGTCTGGGGCCAGTTGGGAAGCCTGTGGCAGAGCTGCTGCTTCTGGTGACCTGAACGGACCTGGCCCAGGAACCCTTCAGGAAGAGGTCTGGAGACCAAGGGCAGCTCCATTCCTTGCAGGAGCACCTGACCCACAGGAGGAGCCGTGTCTGGGTGAGGCAATGCCTGAGGACCCTGTTTTGGCAGTATCTGTGCACGCCGTGTCCCCGCACAGCCAAAAGCACCAATTGCTGACACGGGGTAGCAGTGCAGGACTCACACAGTCCATGGGATGTGGCATGGGCCATGGGGGACTGTCCTTGGCCTGCACTAGCCCCAGATGGAAGGGAGGGAGCTCGGCACTGCGTTTAACCCCCACCAAGTGACTCCAAAGGGAGAGGAGAGATGGCACAAGGACAGGCAGGCGCATACAGGACATCCCACGGCCCAGCCACCTCTCCTGTTGGACCTGAGATGCTTCCACTCCTGAGCATACAGCAAGGTAAGAGCCCAGGCTACACCTGTCTGCCCACACAAGTTTAATGCCACCTTCCTGCCCTCGCTGCTGGCAGCAAAACACTGCGGCATCACTCCCACCAGCTCCAACCCACGACCTTCGCGGGGGAAACAGCCCAGCGCGGTGACACACCATGGCAACGCCAGCTGCTCCTGCCTACCTGGTAGTACTTCCCATAGACATCAGACACCAGCATGATGATGGGGAAGCCCATGAAGGTGACGAGCGAGAGCTTCCAGGAGAGGCTGAACATGAAGAAGATGACGCCCGTGGCCTTCACCACGTTGCGCAGGAAGATGTTGATGTTCTGGGAGACCAGGTCGCTCACGATGGTCGTGTCCGATGTCAGGCGGGAGATGACGTCCCCTGCAGCAACGAGGGGTTGGGGAAGGGGACAGTGGGGACCTGTCACCAGGGCAGGTCACTGCCCAACCGTGTCCCATGTCCCGTGCCAGGGGCCAGATGGAGCTCCCCAGCCAACCAGCAGGGGGCCAGAAGGGTGGCATGGAAGGGGGGCAACTCTCCACCGCTTTGGATGAGAAGCACAACAGAGGAGCTTGGATTGCTGCATGCACGAGGGGCAGGAAATGCACCTGAAGGCACAAGCTGCATCCCTGGGCCACCAAAGGGGACTGTGGCAGCACCCTACACCGGAGGGCAGCCCGCAGCCACACACAGCCCACAGCCTGGAGCTGACCCAAGGCACCTGAGGACATGGGTCCAGTTTTTAAGGGGTAAAGCTCTGGCGGTGCCTTTTGATGAAGCTGAGTGTTACAGCCAGCAAACGTCACCCTGAACTGCTAAATACTTGGCCTGTGCTTGAATCCAGCTGAATTTCCATGCTTTTGTGCAAGTCCAGGGTTACCCATATCCCACTTCCAGTAACATCTCTGCTGTCCTCAGCTACCAAGGCTCTGTGCAGTGACTGCTAAATATGGCAACAGCCTCAAAACTAAAAATACTGCCAAGACAAAATTAAATGTGTGAAAGTTACACCAGAGTGGCATGGCCTGGGACTGGGACAGGACTGAACTGCAAGCAGGGAAAGCAACACGCACACCCAGCAAGCTTCACATCTGAGGTTTCTCGTGCCTGGAGCAGAGCTGGAGAGCGGCCAACCAATAGGCACTGATGGGAAGTAGGGGTTTTGGGGATGACTGGAGATGAGCACTACAGCCCTGGGACTGCTGGATGCCAGGCTGATGAGTGGCAATGGGGAGGCAACCAAAAGGGAAGAGCTTTCTGCCTCTATTTCTAACCACGAGCACTTGGTTGCTGCCTCTGGCTGCCCCCAATCTGCTGCGTGCCAGTAGGATGAGCCAAGGGGAAAAAATCTGGGATGGGATAGAGGGGTTAGAGCAAATCTGGGGGAGAGAGGAACCAACCTGTGCGATTCTCATCAAAGAAACTCATCTCCTGAGACACCAGCGACCTGAAGAGGCAGTTGCGAAGGCGGATGTTCAGTCTTGCAAAGATGAGCGTAAAAACGCCGCCCCGGATACCTGCGGCAAATGAGCTAATTGCAGATAAGAAACGTTATAGAGCCATGGACACGAAACCCTCTCAGCAACACAAACACCCTGACGCCAGGCCAAGGGCCTGGGCAGTGCTGGCACCACTTATCACCCGGGGAACCAGCCCACTCCTCTCCTGGGTGCCACCAGCACAGCGATGGCTGTCCTAATGCTGGTAGTGACAAGTTTTGGGAGGGAACACAGCGCTGCTGGGGCAGCATTCCCCAGGGAATCCATTCCCTGTGTCTGTTCCTGCTCCCCCACCACCAGCAGATGGACATGAAGGGCTACACAAAAGCCTCGTGACTGCCACAACCATCTCTCTGCACCGTGACAGCGCAGAGAAATCAAAGCACATCCCTGAGGTCTGGCAGCGAACTGGTGGAGTGGCTGCCTATGCCCACCATCACCACGAGCTCCTGCAGGAAAACCCCAAACTCCTCCTAGTCAGGGCCAAATCCAGCCCCTGCGATTACCTTCCTATGGCGAGCAGCGACATGACCAGCACTGCCGTGGAGAAGCGATCCATGCTCTTCTGCACCACGATGCCGTCGATGGCCAGCCCCGTGTAGTAGGGCAGGAAGGTTTCTCCTGCAGGACAAGCACAGGACATGGAGGTTCAGCCCCACACAAGTGATCAGGACAGGACCTGCATTCCCAACTGCAGCAGCCTGTGGACAACGCCATCCCCGCCACGGAGACACTCGGCCATCACACAAGATACCTTGGGAGGTGCAGCCCTTAGTGGCATGTGGGGATGTTGCACTCCCAGTGTCTTTTATCCCCTATTACATTTTTTTTGCCCCACTGCATTTTTCACCCACCCCGTGCAGCACGTGCCACCCAGCACCCCCAAAGAAAAGCATTCCTGGGGTGCTTCCAAGCCCCACCACCATGGCTCCTTCCCTCCTGGTGAGGATGGGAGCACCCCACGGCCCGCCCAGTCCTTTCACTCACCCAGGGCGGCCACGAGGAGGAAGAAGGAAGCGATGCCCAGGAAGAAGGCATCTGGCTTGGTGTAGGACAGCAGTTTATGGATGGTGGGACCAGCTGCCTCCTCCCGCTTGTCCCTTGGGGTGCCCCCGTCACAGCTCTCCTCCACCTCAGCACGGGACTCCGAGCCAGGCCCCAGCGCCTCGCGGGAGGAGGTGACACAGGCCAGCAGCTGCCACAGCCCGAAGGTGGCCGCCAGCGCCACGTAGGTCCAGGCAAAGAGTCCCCAGAACCAGGGGTCCCTGATGGTCCTCCGCACCTCTGAGTAAAGCAGCAGCTTCACCATCATGTAGATGCCCATGAGGAGGCAGACGACGGCAATGAAGGTCCGCGATGCCTTGAGGCGCCGGGGGCCATAAGCCGTGTTGGTGGCCACGCCGATGGCAGCCCCCAGCAGGACACAGCTGCGGTACAGGCAGCCCCCCCAGATGTCCAGCAGCGAGTTGAAGATGTTGAAGTGCCGCAGGTCCTGCAGGACATTCCGGCCACCCTGGCCATGGGTGTAGAGCAGGGTGGTGACCACCACATCGGCTCCGCTGAGTGCCAGCGTGCTGGCCACTGCCTTCCAGGCACGCATCCTTGTCACCGGGCTGGGGGTCACGGAGGTAGTGGGGGCAGCCCTAGCATGGGAAGGACGTGATCATGTCAGCCTCTGCTGTGGGGTGAGAAGAGGGGGATGGGGTTGTTATTCACCCCAGGAAGGAGGCAGGGAAAGGCAAGCAGGCTGGGGGGACAACCATGCCAGCTCCCCATCAATCCATCTTGATCCCA
This sequence comes from Atrichornis clamosus, assembly GCA_013400975.1. Lineage (NCBI taxonomy): Eukaryota > Metazoa > Chordata > Aves > Passeriformes > Menuridae > Atrichornis > Atrichornis clamosus. The sequence continues at coordinate 1,590 of WBMZ01018225.1, read as the reverse complement.
CACACCACTATCTGCTCCTTCCTCCCGTGCTGCATACACTCCAAGATATTTCATAAAATGAGCAGCACAAATGAAGACAAACTTCTGTCCCAGATGCCTTCACCCATCCTGAATCCCAAAGCAGAAATCTGCACATCCTGATGGGAATCCTTGTCCCCGCTTGCTGTGGCGGCTGGGGGGCCAGCTGGGCAGTCCCCAGCAGCTGGTGCTGCCATGACATCTGTGCAGCCACGTGTCCTGCGCTACGGAGCCCTGTAGGTGTTAAACTCGGATATTCATGATCCAAGAGTCCCTCCCCACCTTTCCCAGGACAAAGCTGAAACCAAGCAATCAAAACCATAGGAAAGCAGAAGGGAGAGCAGCTCAGCTTCATAATGGATCCCTCTCATCAAAATAACAATAAACCGTATGTCCAGCAACTTGTCACACCTTACCGTCCCCAGCCCTCTTGGATATTAATTGGGGATAACTCACTAAACCCGCCATGCAGTCAGCGTGCAGTTCAATGACACAACAAAAATCCCAAGAGGAAATTAAAAAGGGATTGGAATTCCACAGCTGTGTCCCGTGGGAGAAGAAGGCTCCGGGGCGGGATGCTGCCTTCGCTGTTGCCCGAGGGTCTGTCTGGCAGCAACGATGGTGGGGCAGGATCTGCATGGACACGGGAAAGGGCGAAAAGCTCGACTTGCTCTAAGCCGAGGGAGCTGCTCACCTGCTCCGGTGCCATGCCCTGAGGTGCCACGCGTTGGCAAGAGGGAGGTACCTGATCCTTAAATTTGTGCTGGGTAAGCAGCTCGTGACGGTGCACAGTGCGGAAGGCACGGCACAAAAGGGTGCCATGTGTCGTCCATGCTCCGGCCTGTGCGACCGCAGCCCCCCCCCAACCAAACCACCGGGAGGAGGGCAGCCCTTGGCACTGGACAAGCTGCGCCCTTGGCCGAGAGCGGCTCGGTGGTCGGGCAAGTGGGATAAAAAGCTAAAATGCGGAGGAAAACAAGGCAGAGGCTGCAATCTGGGGAAGCACAGCGGTTTACGAGGTGGGTGGGGAAGGAGGGATGGAGGCAAAGCTGAGCAGCGATGCCAGGGAGGAGCAGGACACGCTTCCCAGGGTGCTCGCTGCTGCCATCCGCTGCAAAGCTGCGCGGATCCGGCCCGCTGGAGGAGAAGGAGAAAGAGGAGGAGGCGGAGGAGGCGGAGGAGGCAGCCACCGCAGCTCCCTACCGCCCGCAGCCGTGCCCCCAGCTCCCGAGCTGGAGCCGCCCAAGTTCCCCAGACGCATCCCGGCTTCCCCCCGTAGATGCTCCCGAGGGGGGAGACGCCCGGGAAGCGCCGTGCCCACCATACCCCGGACAGACACCCACACACGGCTCCCCGCTTCAGAGCGCACGGGCAGCTCAGCCTCGGCCCGCCCGGACGGCTCTTACCGGCGGCGGGATCAGCCCGGTCCGACCCGGCGGCGGCGGCGCGTCCCGGGAACAAGGTCGGTGAGGGGCGTGTCCTGGCGGTGACCACGCCCCACGGCCACGCCCTCTCCTGCGGTGCGGCCCCGGCCCCGCCCACGGCTTAACCGGGCAGGGCGGAGCGGGGGCA
>WBMZ01018220.1:0-18944 GCA_013400975.1 Atrichornis clamosus | reverse complement strand
GGGCCGGGCCGGGGCGGGGCCGCTGCCGCCAACTGCGCTGAGGGGAGCGGGAAGCGGGGCTGCCACACGGCTGCTCCTGCGCGGAGCCCCGCCAGAGCCGGCCGGGCGGCCCCAGCCGGGAGCGGGCCTCGGACAGAGCACAGTGCACCTGGAATCAGAGCTGCACTTAGCCGTCAGTGTTAAATGTCAAAAGCTAATTTCGTAAATGCAAAAAACGCCCCCCCGCAGAATAAAGTTCATGTGCTTTATTCATATAACTTATTTCAGAGGTCCCGTACTCACGGAATTGTTGCACTTGTTTTTCATAGACATAGACATAATAAAGCTGTGTAATTTATTCAGATGCAAAGGCTTATGATCAGACTTTTAGTCTATCTTCTCATTTTTTGATGTGCCCAGTTACTGCTGGCACCAGAGGCAGTTCTGTCTGTGTTGCTGCCTTATAGAAGGCATCCAAAGTGAAGTTAATTTGAAGAACAGTAAAAATTGGTTTGTAAACAGGTAATGTGAACAGCAGTGTTAAAGTTCAGGAAAATTCAGTCTCTTTTGGCTCTTCCTTATTTTATAAAGTCCTATAAAAGCTAGGACAGTCACAAAATCTGGATCTTCTGGGGGTTTTTTTGGCACATCAGTGGTGATACTTCCTTCTATTGGCATAGAGAACTGTATGATTTGTTCTCTTCGGTTTCCTTGTTTCAGGAAAGCTTTTTCTTTCTACAGTCACACAATCCTGAAGGACAGTTGTTTGATTTTACCTGATGATTGATTTTTCACTGTCTTCCTGACAGAGTGGATATGTTTCCTAGGAAATGTTAAGTTTGTGTCTTGGTTGGCTGATATGGGATGAGATGTGGTTTCTGTGATCACAGACACAGCAGCAGCAATCAGTGCATGGAGTGTTTCGTCCCAGGTTTAGTTGCTGGAAGTGACACACTTGATTTCAGGATAAGGCCAATAGAATGTCATTGTCAAAGAAGTCTGAGTTAGGCACCTAACTAAAAATTCTTTTGCAATTATTACCTAAAATAATTAAAACGCAGACTTTATCACATTCTTACTGGATCTAGTAAATTTCAAGTGTGAGAAAAATATTTCTAATGAATGAGGAGCCCTTTTCATATTATTATCTAAATCAGAAGTGTGGTTAATCTGGTTTGGAAGAAAAATAAACTTAATAATGCCTTAACGTATCTTGAAGTGTCTTAATCTTAAATCATATACTAATTGCTTTGTTTTTTGTTAAATGTGTAGTAGACTACAAATTGACACCATTTCTAACTTTTTTTTTAGGTTCTTGGGGTGTCAATGTTTTAATACCAGAGCAGCAAATAAATCAGTGGTGAAGTCATTTTCTAAGTGGAAGAGGAAGTTTTTCAATACAAAATTGTGGTAGATACAGTGAAATTCTGAACAGATTTTTCTCTAAGGAGAATGACATGCTTTCAAGATCAAGTGCATTGAAGGGGCAGTTTTGTTTGCCTGAAAAAAACCAGAAATGTAAAGGACAAGTAAACAATTTGAGGATAAGCTACACTTTTTGTTGGGAAAAAAATCAAATCTTTTATTTATGTGCTATCAGTTTATTTCTGGATCATAAGAAGTATTCCCTCTGAGTTTTAATCTTAACAGTCTGAGAGGTGTTTGGTACAGATTTGAGCCCCTCTCTATACATTTGCTGGCTATACTAAATAATCATGAGCTCTGCTGGATTGCTGTTCACATCCATGGACTGAAATAGTAGATGGATTGGTTTCCTTACAGTGATAGAACCAGAAGAGTTGTCAGTATTTTCAATTAAATGCAAACTTCAGCAACAGAAGGTTTGTATTAATTAATCATGGAATAAAATACATAAAGCAGAATTTTAACAGCTTTTTAATCTAAAACACACTTTTTATTCCAAAAGCTTCATGTTAGCCTTCTCAGAAAGGTCCATAAACTATGAGCTACCAGAACGTAACAGATCTCACTCTTGCTTGCCCATTACCAACCCTGAAAGTTTGCTTGTCCTTTAAGAAAAATGTAATGTTGTGAAATTCCTTCCAGTAGTGCCACTGTATTTTGTCTCCAAATAAAAGAAGCTTATTGTAGTATGTTTGCAGAAAAATTCTAAACAAAAATTATACAGCTTATTAGAGTGTGGGAATAGGGATCTAAATTTTAAATAAAATTATATATATATATAAATTGGTGCTGATTTTATAATTGCGCAGTTTGTTTAGTTTTTTCTTACTTTTAAATTCCAACTTAAAATTATGAGGTTTCAGAAATATATTGAAAGTTTAACAATGTTTAAAAATAGAAGAGCATGAGAATTCATGCTTTAAAAATGATTTTTAAATTTGTATTTTATATTGTTTTATCTATCTGTCTTTGCAAGCAGTCTTCAGGTTAAAGATACTTCTAACAGGTTACAGTACATTTCCTCTATATGTAAATTAGATTGGATAATAGAAATTCATAAACAACCCATAATATTCTTTGAAAGCTAAGCTTTAAACTTCATTTTGTGTCCATTCACAAATAAATTAAATTTGGTCTAAAACAGAAAGTGAATCTATGCCATTTTGACATTGACTCATTTTGCAAGGCTTAGGCAGCTAGACATCATTTTAAAGGAAATATTAACTTATATTACATATGTATATTTTTTGTCAGTTGTCTCTCAGTTCTTGAGGTATATTATTTTAATCATTCCATGCCTTAATACGCTTGCAATACAAGAATCTCCCCAAATGGGTGAATACAAAAAGGCTTCCTGTTTTTAGACTCAGAAATTAAAACATTCGGCTGTGGTAGCCAAAAACCATAGATTATCTAAAGGATCATGATAAAATATAATTATTTTACTAAGTCATGGGATAACAACAAACTCCAAACTAGATCTGCCTAACTCATTTTACATAAATAAATACTCTCATGTCTAAAAGTACTGCCTATATTGTTTTCCACACCACTGCATTTAATAGAACTGCTGAGAGGACTGTATATATGATTTTAAACTTAAGTTGATTTTTCTTACTCTTGAAGGAGTGTTTCTTTGTGAAAGCAGTTCTTACAGCTTTGTTTTCAACCAGCTAAAAATGTTTTATATATTTACCTTAACCTGTTGTCCTCCACATTCTATTGTCCTAATTGTACTGTTTTCTGATTTGTATTTATGTCTTGAGACAGTAACTTTTTGAATAAAAATAAACCTACAGTATGTTGTATGTTTGATCTTTTTAAATTGGGGTTATGGGAGGACAGTGAAGAAAGGGGTATGAGTAATGCAAATGTTATGTTTATAGAAATCAAAATCTTTTTCCATGTCTTTTAAGTGTTTGTCTCAGAGTTGGGATAATGTATGAAAAACTGCACTGTTTTATATTTGTAATAAATTGTACAAGTTTTTAAAATGTGAATAAAGCACTAATTGGGTAATAATTTAAAGCAGAAAAGTTAATGCAATCATGATTGTTTTAAATATGCTTTAATTTGAGATAAACTTGTTAAAAGAATTAGTGTAAATACAGAGTGAGCTTTTCAAGAGGTTAGTACCTGCAAATAAAATTTTTAAAATTTGTATAGAACTTTTACATGCCAAGAAATCAGTGGTTAATTATTTTTGTGTTACATTTTTTAAAGGTGTATCAATAGCTTTTCTGTTGGTTTCTTTTTCCTAATAACTTTTATCTGATATTACTCAGAATGCTTTTGACTCAGACATCGGAGATTCTGTACATAGTCCAGTTGAAATACCATTGAACGTGTATGCTGCTTTCCCTTCCTTAAATTTCTCATACACCTGGTGAACATTCTGAACTTAATTGGCCAGACAGCAGGGGAATGAGGGGAAAACCCTAAACATCCCTTCCCCTCTGTTCCCCTCTCCTCAACTACTGAGCGCCTCTAGCTGGCGACTGAAAACTCTTTTCTGGTACAAGACTTTTTAAAGCAGTAACTTTAAAATCCTAGAGATAATACTTCTAATCCTTACTAATGTAACTTTGAATGTGGTGAGTTGTTTTGGTTTTGGGGGTTTTTTTTGTTTGTTGGTTTGGTTTGTTTTGTTTTTTTTTTTTTAGTTATTATTATTGCAAATGTTCATTATTCCTGTCTCTAAATCCTGCTGTAAGTTCAATAGTATCTTGTGGAAAATTGTTTTAGTAGGTTCTAAGTTTATAATGCAAGAAAAATACCTTCACTATCCAATGTAAAGTCTGTTCTAGTTATACCATTTTGCTACAAAAGCCTGTAAATGAAAGAAATTGGAGTTTGAAGAGCGAGATGATAAAAATGTAGAAAACAGCAAGCAATTCAGAGAAAGTAAAGCCTGTCCTCTGGTTCAGTAGAGAGGCCTCAGAGAAGGTGTTGACACAGAATGAATTTCAAAGGAATAGTCTCCACATATTCTGTAAAAAGTATTTCTTGATATTAAACAACCAAAGACAATATGTAAGAAGTTAGTGATGGCTGTTGTTTGTTCGTTTGGTTTTTTTCTCCTTTGATTGGTGTGATGCTGATTCTTGTAGCGTGTTAAAGCTCATAAATCCCTGTCTTTAATCTCAGGATAACTAAAAATTCACCCTTTAAAGTCTGCGTCTCTGTCTTCCCCATAGTTTACACATACACTTGTCCTAGTGTGGGATTTCAGGATACCAGTACAATGAACTTCCTACCCATAATGTGTTTTTCGAGCTGCTTTGAATCACAACATTTTGCTGGTTTTTAACCCGTAGATACGTTAATTTTTTTTTAAAGCCTGATGAATATCAAGGACTTGATAATTCTTCGAAGCATTTGTCAAAATTGTCAGTTTGTGCTTCAAAACTGTTTTGATAAAACACAAATTGATTCTTTAAAAATAGTCTCATTCCTACTTAACAGCTTTAATTTAATATTTTTCAATTAATTTTTGATACTGAAACGTAGCTTATGCCACTGCCTCATTTTTTGTAATCCTTTGTAATTTCTAGTACTGAGATTGTTTAATTTCATATATATTTGTTGGCATCTGAAAGGGATCATATTTTTGATGGAGGTGGGCGATGGCACGTACTTGGAAAACAAGGTAATGTAGGACAGTACTGTTCTATAATAATAACACTATTTTAAAAGTAACAATTCCGTGTGAATTGTGCCTGTCATTTTCCTCAGCTCTCCTTCTCTCCTGTATCCCATCTTCATGCTGCTGAGCTTTCTTCAGTCTTACTTTTTTGATTAAATCTTAATTTTCATATTTCTTTAAAGTTTTTACCAGCTAGACATCAAGTCGTTACAGATGTTGTAAATGGTGCCTTCCAGCTAGAGATTCAGTTGCTGCTTTTTGTTGTGTTTTTTTGTACCTACTGCCAGGTTTTAGGGGTGTAAATCATAGTGGCAGTACCGTGGTAAGAAGCTATAACTGTGCCCAGGAAAATGATCCAAAGCATGTTAAAGTGGTTAGGTGGCTGGCTGACAGAAAACTTCCTCGTCCTTCACAGAATGTGTACAGTTCTTTCATGTCATCGTGCTTCCCAAACCTGATGGTGTAATTTCTGCTGAGGTTTTCTCAGCAGTTTTTTGATTGGAAAATAAGAGGAAAAGTCATCATATTTTGTCTGTATTAACTGGTTTTTGTCAAAGAAAAAGCTGCAGTTACCAGTTTTAAAAGTGAAATTTGTGTTCAGCTGATATCAGCTTGAATTTTGCACTTTCAGAAAAGCTATTTTAAAAAACCTAATACAGTGAAATATAGAAGTAGTAGAACTTCTGGAGGCCTACAACATCTCAAATTAGGCAGGAGATGTGAAGTTGGTAGTTACTTCGTGAAAGCATTCAAGAGACACAATAAGGCTCGAGAAAATTGATAATTGGTTTGAAAACAGTTTGTTGAGGTGGGTAGTGACAGGTAGGATCAGTGCAAACAGCAGCACGCTGTTGCCAGTCTCATGGGCTGAGGGCATAGCTAGAAGGATCTCTCAGATATTTAGCTGGGATGGTGCCCTTGTGCTCGTTTAGCCCTTCTCTAGAGTGCTCATTCCTTACATTTGACCTCAAGCTTTTTTCCATGGACCTTTGTCCCCAGATCCCTGCAGCACGTGTCCCCGGGCGCTGTAGGGCCCCAGCTGTGGGACGCGGTGCGGGCAGTGTCACTGCAGCTCCTGGGGGGGTTGGCTGGGGGCTGTGCTGGGTGTGACAGGGCTCCATCTCCACTCTGATCCTGGGCTGTGCAGCGCTGGGATTCCCACGCTGCAGACGTGCAGCCCCCAAGTCCTGGCCAGCAGCTCCCCGAGGAAGCTCTTATTTCCTGCCCCGTATGGCCATCCAGGAAGCCTTGCAATTGGCTGCTGCTGTTTGAAAAGCAGTTAAACCACAGTTCTTGAGCGATGCACGTGCAGGCCTCTTATTATTTTAATGCACTTGTTTCACAGGCTGGTACTCTGTTTTCTTCTTTTCAGACTGCTGTACTCCACTAAAAGCTAAAAAGCAAACCACATCCACTTGTTTTTCATATCATGTACAAAAGCACTTACAGATGTGGCATATCTTATATTTAGCCTGCTCTTTGTATTGTTCATCTTAAAACACTGAGCTGTCTTTTACGCAACCGTTCTTATATATCAACTGACAAAACCTGTCTTTCCATTATTTCTGTTGCCAGTTTATAATCTTTTGAATCTTGAAAAGCAGATTTTTTCGGTGGTTTTTTAACTGAAGTCTTCCATTACAGAAAAGAATCAAAGTGCTCTGTGAAACGTAGCGTGGATTAGGGATGTGGCTTTGTCAGTGAAAACAGTATCTTGTCAGTTCCATCCTGTTTGAGGGACTGATGGTGTTACAGTGTAAGGGCTTATTGTGTACATGCTTGTAACGAGAAGCCTGCAGATTTGGACTGTGGGTACTTTTCCTTGTTTAGGAACTTCTTTTTTCTTTCTCATATCAATAGCTTGTGTGTGGTGAAAGCAGCTTGTTGAAGTGCTGTGAAGTAAAAGAAGCAGATGTTCTATTTAAAGTTGCTTTCATTACAAATTCTCTCTTTTATTTATTTTTTTTTACCTTGCAATTCTTCATCTTCTACTTCAGGCTGCCTTTTAGCTGCATAGTTCTCTAGCTCACTTGGGTTGGATTTGTAGATCTGACGGAAGGAGGGGGTGCCTTGTAGAGCAGAGAAACTGCCAAGGATGCAGTTTCAGCTGTTTGTACTCCCTTTTCCTGGGATTGGGGATGAGTTAACTCAAAGAGAATAGGCTCTTTGTGTTTGTTGTGGCACACTCCTGATTTGTCACAGATTGTGACAGAGCTGCAGATTTAGTGGATTTAGACAGTTTAGAAGCATTGTCTCTTCACATGCTGTTTCTGTAGTTAACAGTGTTAGATTTAGGTCACTTGATCCATTAGTAAAGTTCAAAAGACACGTCTTTTAGATTTTTCTTACATCCCAACTCACAACAAAAGTCAGATTTCTTTTTAAATTTGGTTTGCTGTTCATCTCTCATTCATTTACCAGAAATGAATCATGTGGAATGGTCCATAGAGCCAAACCACAGCACTCAGTGATGTATAATCAAAACTGGTAACTTGGCAAGATGAGTCTTGTGGGTGGATAAGGACTCATGTTGCACCAAACACAAACATTGATATGCACAGATGACAGCTCCTGATTTGGTTTACACCAGTGTGACACATCTGGAGAGCAAAAAAGCTCTGATCCCGTTGGGCCCTGGCTGACAGCTTGACCACCATGTGGTTCCTCCTCTGCCTTCTGCGTGGTGTCAGATGTGTGGGGTGCCTATTTTCTCTGAAAGGGCAGTTAATTATTATTAATTACTGTTCCTATTATCACCAAGCTGCCAACGGCCTTGCCAGTCCTGTAACCCTGGGTCAGCCACCTTCTCACTCCCCCAAATTCATTTTAAATTTCTCAGTGTGGTCAGCCTGAGCCAGGAAATGCAGTCATGTCTCACCTGCCCATGGGGTGAGATAATTCATTTTTCCAGAAAATTGTTAGAGAAATAAACCAACCTGATCTTGGGTCAGTGCTTTCAGGCATTGTGTTCTAGGAATAAAAATAGAGATCTTGATGCATCAGCATAAAGTACACTCCCTTATCTATGTGGGACTTGGTGAGGAAGAGGATTGGGGATCCACCTTCACCTATGTACATTGAACAGGATGATTATTTTCTGAATTTCAGAACAATGGTTCTTTCTTGTGATGAGGGACTTTTCCCATATAATTTTAAGGTAAAAGATGGTGCCTGTTAACAGGAATTTGGACCAAATGAGCTTTGTCTTGTCTCAGATACACATCATTAAATGAACTGATGTTTGTGGTATAGCCGATTATAAAGAACTCTGCTTCCAAAGGACAAATTTGGAAATTATGCAGAGTAAAGCTCAAGTTAGTAGTACCAGGCAACTCAAATCAGTATATTTTACAAGTGATGCCTTGTAGCTTTTGCAAAGTCAAAGCATTAATTCTGTTTTCATTCTAGTACCATAGCATTAAGATGTGAGATTTCCCTGACTTTGTATGAGAGTCAGCTCTGGATAGATAATTTCTGGTAACTTATTAATTGAATTTGGCGTCTTTGATTTGTTCAGACATTGGGTGTTCTTTTAGTTATTTCTATTTCTGGTGCTACTATCCCTGGTGGAGATTCAGGGGTTTTTTTCTGTCACTCTTCCAAAATACAGGGAGTTTTTCCAGTTATCTTTGGTCCCTATTGTCTTTTTTAAAATATATATCATTTTTGGACAACTGAGGCTTTTTAATGCTGTTTCAGTATAGTTCTTGACACCTAACACATTACCAAGTGAAGATAACCTTCATATTGGCAGACAACTTGAGACTTTTATGACAGCTCCTAGTCTCCAGCCAGGAGAAGAAATTGGAAGCAGATTGAGGAAGAGTTGCAAGTAATTTTTTATGACATCCAAAATGTTGTAAAAGCAACAAAAGGTTTGTTTCTATATCCAAACGGGACATAAATTTTAGTAAGATTGTAGAGCCATAGGATGGGAAAGGGGTTCTGTGCATGTCCCAGTTGAGCATCCTGTGCCACAGTTCCCGTGTCCATCCCTTGCCCCAGCCAGGAGCAGTCTGACCCCCAGTGCTGGGGGCTGCCCTGGGTGCCAGCCTGCACAGTCTGGTCCCTGTCCTCTCCCAGCCTGGGGCTGCATTTCAGCTGATGTCCTGGTGGGAATGTTGCTGCCATGCCTGGTTCATGGCTCTCTTCCCCCTGGGATAAGGTCTCTTGGGGGTTGTTTCCACCCCAACCCCCCTTCTCCCCCTGCCCCCATCACTTTGTTCCTGCAGATCTTCACAAACTACATGTCTACAAGAACATATGGATAAGCAGAACTGTTGTTGCTTTGTGGTAACAGAAAAATTAGTCCTTTTTTCAGAGCAGAGAAACCACAGCAGGATGAAGATAAAATTGGTTACCAAGACTCTTCATAGAGAAGAATAATAGTGATGAAGAGAACAACTTTTTTAAAGGATACTTCAGAGGTTTTGTGGTATGAGCAGGGCTGAGGCTTCTCCACCACGTTTTACAAACTGTCCGTGGGGACTTCATCTCACAGGGCACTGGGAAGGAGTGTGGGTGTGTAGGTGTCTGACTGGAGCCTCTTCCCAGTTTGACGTGCTGAATGCTGTTCCTGCCCAAGAGCAGCTGTGCAGAGTGCTCCAGCCTTCCCTCTGCAGAGGCTGGGGGTTTACCTCTGTGTTAATGAACACAAGGGAAGTACTTCTGGAGTCAACAGGAATTAATTTATCAAAATGGGCTGAGTTCTCTGGCTTGTGAAAATATTAATATGGAAGGAAAACATTAAATTATAGGAGCCTCTGATAGAAGTAATGGAGCTGGCAGAGTAGAAAGGTAAACTAGGAGATGTTTGCATGGTTTTAGTGGCTGAGAAATTTGGAAGCAGATTGTACTTTTTAGTAGTGTCAGGATGTGATTTACAGATGTTCTGGTTTAGTTGTGTAGTGGAAAATAGGTTTTAAGTGCTGAAGTGTCACTGTGGTGAGGATGGCTGAACTGCCCACGGGAGAGGGGTCAGGTGAATGATGCTGGGCTCCCTGGAAATGGCTTCAGTGTTCTTCCCTTGCCAGAAATTTGGGGAAGAGAATACTTCTTGTTCAGGCTTAAGCGCAGCATAGATGTAGCTAAATTTATTCTAGGACCCAAAATAGCCCAGAAGTGGATGTTGTGCTTGTGCTGTACAGATACTCTTTATCTCCCCATGTGGGCCCTGCAGTAGCCTGGGAGATGCCTGAGCTTGCACAGCTGAAGTGACCCCTGCAGCAGCAGGGTCGTCTCGCTGATGTTCCAGGGACGCACAGCCACCAGAAGGGCTCCCTTCAGAGACTCGAACCACAGTACAAGTTCTGTGTTCTCATCTAAATGTCTCTGGGGAAGTATCTGGGATTGTTTCAGGTCCTTGCAACACACGTTACTATGGATCAGTGGGGATGGATGCTGTCTAAGCTGGTTATTCCGTTTCCATCACAGAGGTAACTCCCTATTTCTCCTGTGGGGCCCTTCTCAAGATTGTTAAAATGGGAGGTCCTCACCACAGTGGAGTGGCCTCTAGCTGGGGCCCTGAGCAGAGGTTCTCTCTGAATCATCAGCAAAATGATGTGTGTCAGCCTCTCGTGGACTGTGTTTCTCTACTAGGTTGTCTTACCATGTCCTCTCAGTGGCCCTCCATTTAAAAAGAAACATAAATTCAGAAGTCTGAGCATATTCAGCCAGAATTAGGGATGGCAGTTCCACAGAAGCCAGTCATTAGACTTTGCATATTTTCCCTAAATTTCCTTTTTCTTTAGGTCGGACTTCTGAATGGGTTTGTCATGGCTACGAAGTTTTCCAGGCTGGAAAATACTGGTTAATTTCCCCCCATTTTTGTGGCTGCCTGACCTTGCAGCAGGACAGATGCCTGGCAGTGGTGTCTAGGAGCGCCCTCCCTCACCTTGGCCCTTGGAGCCACAGGCCCTGTGAAGTGGATACCAGTAAAGCATAAAAGCAGTAACATGAGAAACCACTGGGCACTGCCATGTAGTTGATGATATCAGACATATACAGCTGTATCATTTCATTAATAGCAGTTCACTTCATCAGTTCTTTACAGCCTTGAGTATGAAATTGGCAGCCTGTCCAAAGTACTGTCCTTGACTTTCTACTGCCTTTTGTAAACCTTTTTTCTCAAATTGTTGCAATTTCTTAACTCTTTCGGCATTTGCATAATTAATTGTGAAATATGTTCTTGGTGTAGGAAAAGAGAAAAACCCCACAATTTTTACTTAATGTTTGAATAGTTTTCAAGTAGACTTTGACTAATATTCAGCTCCTGAGTGGATGTCAGGGCTGAGGTAACACCAATTCCTGCATCAATTAGGACTAATCAGCGTCATTTAAAAAAGAATTTAGGATCTATCAAACTTTATATGCTTTCCATTAAATAACATTTCTGTCTCCACCCTCTCCAAGGTAGTTGAAGTCTCCTTGACTCCATAGGTGCATTTGTTTTCAGGGATTTGTTTTAAGCCAGACCAAAACTTGGCAGGCTTCTCTTCCCATCAGCGAGGCATTATTTGAGTGATAAAACAAATGTTAGAGGAAATGGGAGCAAACCCCTCTTCTCTCTTGAGGAATGACACACAACCTTGCATGACGTGGTTTTCTTTGCCTCCCTTTTGCACGTCCTGTACCTGGATCCATTTTACTGCATCTCTTCAGTGCCACTGGAGCATTACAGCCGTGGAAGCTGAGCTGGGGTCTCCGTGGGCTCTCACCAAGGAGGGGGTCTGGGCTGGGGAGCCATGGAGGAGAGCCAGCAGTTTGCTGGAGATGGATTGGGAATGGCTGGTGAGCTGTGGCAGTATGGGAATAGGTGCCCTCCATCAGTGGGAAACAGGCCCAGGAGAGCCTGGGCTGTGACCGGGCGAGGACGGCTCTGCTGGTGGTGGTGGGGTTTTAAACGGCTCCTTAGTGCTGTCCTTGGAACTGTGCAGGACAGCGGTGCTGCTCTTGGAAGGGCTTGTGTTGGAAGTGTTCTGCAAAGGTGAGTTCTCACCACCCCATGACATCAAATTCTTGTTTTAAGAGATGCTGTTGTGCAGCACTCTGGGCGCAGCAGAGATGGAGGGATGGGGGTTTGAACCTCTCTGGACCATCTCCTGGGCTGTCGGTGGGTCCACACATCTTGTGTTGTCCCATCTCACAGAAGGTGAAACATTTCTGGAAGGGAGGTGTGGATGGGAACATCCAGAGACTCGTGTGGGGAGAGGGTCGGGTGCGGGCTCAGCAGGTGATGTCGACTGCTGAATACCCTGCACAGTGGAATTTTAGCAAAACGCCATCCTCTGTCACTGCCACTGCTCCACAGAAGACTGAGCTGCGGGGACAGCCGAGGTGTCTGATGTACAGCGTCTTCTCCAGTCCAGGTTGGTGTCTAAGCCATTGGACAAATTTTCTCAAGTCATTACAGTATCTTACACTAGTGGTGAAGTCTGATTCCCTTCAAGGCTGCTGGAGGCTACATGGAGCCTCCCATCTAAATTGTAATTTCCTAAAAATTTCTGTCATTGTATCATAAAAGACCACCTTCTAGAACTTCTACAAGTTCATGTGCAAATTAAAACCAACCTTCCACTCGGAATAGCACAGTGTCCTGCAGCTGAGCAGAACACAGGAGTTTAAATCTGGGGTTTATTTCACTGTATTTGGGCATATCCCTACACAAGCAGCATCACAAAATGGTACTGAGTGCCCTCCATAGACAGGAGGAGATGCTGCAGCCTCCTCCTACTGACTTCCCAACTTCCGGGAGCCCACGTAGCTCAGAGGCAGGGATGTGCCAGAGCTGCACAACCTCGGCACAGATGGGCAGGAAACAGGGTTTGAGGGAAGATGGATTGTACCAATTGGCCTGGTTCTTTTAGAGCCTTTGGACTCCTTTTTGCTGTTTCTCTGCCACTGGGCGGAGCTCTGTGTTCATCTTGCATCCATAAATGAAGGTGGGGAGTGCTGTAGGTTGTACATCCACCTACAAACCCAGTGTGAGAGGAGATGTGACATCATGGGATGAGCTGTGGGCTGGCCTGTGCAGTCACAAGTGAGCTGGAGTCCCTCTAGTAATTGGAGGGACAGACTGAAAGGGGATACAAGGAGGGATGGGAATCAAACGAGATACAGGTTAGGAAATGAAAAAAGACCATAAGAGAGGGGAAAACAGGGAAATTTGTTAATATCAGTCAAGCTGGTTATTTGTTGATGAGGTGGACCCACGCGTGTCCCGGGAAAAGAAGCCATTAAGGAAAATGGACATGCCAGCAAGTGGAAAGAGATGTGATTGAGGAGGAAACTGTTGGTGCTGCTCTAAAAACCTGGGCTTTGAAGGAAACTTCAGTATGGAGTGGAAAAACTGAAGTCACTACAATGGAAAGGAAGTTGGGGAGCCACAGAAGGCAGGAAGATATGCATAAACCTGCTCAGTGGTGCTGAGCTGGCAGGAGCCCTGCTCAGGTAGGTGAGGCAAGAAAGGCAGCTCCTGCCTGCACAGGACGGGCCCCTTTGGTGGGACAGCTTCCCCTGACAGCAGGGCTCTAGATGCTCCTCACTGTTGGTCTCTTGCAGCTTTTTGATTCTCTTCCATCACAAATTTCCTGTGCATCAGATGAGCGAGGGGCCCTTTCTGACCTGTTGTAGGTCTTGGTTCAAACCAAGTGGGTGAGAGAAAAGGTGCTCCAAGGACTGTGCTGGGCTCTGCCTCCACTCCAGGCTCCCAGCCCCCAGCGGAGTGTGATTTCACAGATGAACACTCAGCCCTTCTCAGAGCAGGAAATGGGTGTGCTGGTGTTGCAGGGTCTATGGGCACAGTCCCTCCTGCGAGCGAGTGTGGCCCGTTTGAGTCCCCGTGTGCACAGAGCTGTTCCATGGAGGTTCTGAGGGAGTCCCTGGGCACTGGGGTGCGGTGGTGGCTGCAGCTGGCCCAAATCCCACAGCCAGTTGACTGTGGGCAAGAGCTGAGATGTGGGTGGAAACCAGAGCTTGTGGATTCCCAGTGTGCTGGGCAGCAGCAGCAGGGGCTCATACCCGCCCTTTAAAGAAAGAAGTGAAATGATTTCAAAATTGATTTAGTCAAACACCTCCAGGTTTGATCTCTCTCAGTTGGGGAGGATAGTGTTTTTTGTCCCTGACAGCATCTAGCTGTACACCAGGCTGGGCTGTGTTCCCTGCAGTGCCCAGGGGCTGTGAGTGCTGGACCCAGGTCTGTGTGCCCAGGGGACCTAGAACTGTAAAATCATTTAGGTTGGGAAAGACCTCTAAGAACATGGACTCCAACCATTAACCCAGCACTGGCAAGGCCACCACTAAACCATGTCCCCAAATTCCACTTCTGTATGTCTTTTAAATCTCTCTGGGGACGGTGACTCCACCACTGCCCTGGGTAGCTTGTTCAATGTTTGACAGCCTTTTAGGCAAAGAAATACTCAAATATCCAATCTAAACCTCCCCAGGCAGAACTGGAGGTCATTTCCTTTCATCCTATCACTTGTACCTGGCAGAAGAAACTGACCCCCACCCAGTTACAATCTCCTTTCAGGGAGTTGTGAAGTTGAGTAAGTCTCCCCTCAACCTCCTTTTCTCCAGACTAAACACCCTCAGTTCCCTCAGCCTCTCCTCATAAGCTTTGTGCTCCAGACCCTTTCCGAGCTCCAGGGCTCTTCTGTGGACACATGGGAACACCACTCGGCTGCGGTGCTCCATTTCCCACCCATCGTGGGAGGCAGGAAAGAAGATTTAGGTCTGTCCTGAGAAATGGCTGCAGGGTGGGGGAAGAAAGTCAAGTGGGACAGCTGGAGGGTGCTGTCCCCAGGGCTCAGTGTTTGGTGGGGACGGGCAGATCACTCCCCGCCAGATGTCATCTCACACTCATATCTTGTCAGGCGGCGCTCCATCTTAGGGGTGTCTGTCTGTCCATCCCACATGGTCCTCCACGGATCCCTGTCCTGCTTTCCATGCCTAGGAGCCTGGATGTGAATACTCCCACCCTCTTGGCACAGGGGTGACTGGAGAGGAAATCCTCTGGGCTTGTGAGAGAAGTCTGCAAAGGTTTTGTGGCTTTTCTTGATGGTTCAGAGAGGGGAAAGAGGGAAAAAAAAAGAGGTTTTTTTTTTAAAAAATGCTTTGTTCTTGCTCTGGGGTTTTGCAGCCTTTCAGGCACCTGAGTTAATGTTTGGTCTGATGAACTGCTCACTCTGCATTTCTGCGGTCAGACTGAAGTTGTTTGAGCTGGGTCACTAATAAAAAATAGATATTTGCATTTCTGTTCCAAACTGTGCTCAAAGCACCAGGCACGAGCGATGACACTCAGTGAGTGATTACTGTGTTTCCTTGCTTGGCCTGTGACTCCTGTCTGTCTGCTGCTTTGATGCCAGATCTCCAGAAAGGCCCAGAACTCACCTGGGGATGGGTCTTTAAATGTGCCTCATCTAATTGAAGTACAAAGCTGATGAACAGTCTTATAAATGTGATCAGTCACTCAGGTGTTTAAGTCAAAGCACTATCTCTTTGAAAATCCAAATACCTGTTCATCTTCAGTCAGAGCTGCTGGCTGCTGTTTTTTTTCCCCAATATATTTATTTTTAATATCTCACTGCTAGTATGACTGCACTCCACTCTTCAGTGCCAGAGGGAAAACCTGTGCAGCCTTGCTGGCAAGAATGTCTTGGGAAAGCGATGTGATTTGTGTTTGTGCATGAGCAGTGACAGAATTGAAGTGTAAATAAGGGTTCAGGCTGTGTAAATCTTCACTGCACGAGGTGCTGCTTGGTGGTAAATCCCTGTGTCCCAGAGGGAGAAGGCGGCAGGAGCCCGTCTGGGCTCTGGCTCACTGTGCAGCAGAGCTGGTGGGTGAAGAAGGAAGCAGCGAACACACAAATTCCTCTGCTCCAGGTGAGACCTTTGGCACTTTGCACTTGTGGGATTTGCACTCCCTGTGGCTGAGCCCGTGTTGATTCCACTGCTGGGGTGCTCCAGGCCATGCTCCGTGGCTGTGCTGGGTGTGCCTGGGACATGGAGGGGTGTGGGGTTTCAGCGTGTCAGGGATTTGCAAGTTAAGCCTGGATAGGGCCCCAGAGTGAGCGGGGCAGCAGTGCTGGGACAGTCCTGTAGTCCCCTAAAATGGGCTTTGTTTGCTGACACTGGAGGAGGTGCTGAAATTACCCCAAGGAACCCTTCAGTAGGAGCCCCTCTCCCTGGGAAATGCGCTCAAATCTTGCAGCTCATGCTGTGTGTACAGCAGGCACTGGGTGAACGGGCTCGCTGGGTGAAAGGGTGGGCTCCTGCCCCTGCCCCTCAGTAGCCCCACCAGCTCCCTCAGTAGCTGTATTTGGGAAGAACCAGCTTTTAATCCAGCAGGAGATTTTCTAGGGAAGAAAGGAGGCCAGCTCGAAAAAGGAGAGGTCAGGTGCTAGGCAGAGGTTTGGCCTCTGCAGCTGAGGGCTGTTTCCAGAGAAAAGGAGTATTTATAGAACAGGCCAGAAATAGCGGCATGATCTCTGTGCTGTGCTGCAAGACCCTTGTTCCCTGCCAAGACATTTGGAGTGGCTTAGCCATTTAAAATATTTTGGGCACAGGGTGACATCAGCTGCCATCAAAGCTTGCATGGAAGAGCAAGAAGTGTCTGGGCACGGCAGCAGCAGCAGCCCCAAGCCTTCAGCCCAGAACTGCAAGCCAACCATGCCGTATTTGCAAGCACTGGAGTCTAATATTAGCATCTTTTACTTATTTATGTTTGGAGTGGAAGTATGATGGAGAGAAAAAACAGTTATACTCTACTTAATCCCTCTATTTGTTCCCTTCCTGTCCAAGCCTGGCTTTCCCAAGGGAGCTGCAGCTCAGCCCTTTCGTACTCCCGCTTCACAGAAAGGGGCAAAGGGACAGGGGAAAGGCAAGTCCCACACCCAGATGGAAAATAATACAAAGGGAGATGCTCAGAGGGCTGGAGCCCCTCTGCTGTGGAGACATGCTGAGAGCTGGGGCTGTTCAGTCAGGAGAAGAGAAGGTTGCAGGGAGACTTCAGAACACCTTCCAGTGTCTACAGGTGCTACAAGAAAGCAGGAGAGGGACTTTTGACAAGGATGTGTAGTGATGGGGAATGGCTTAAAATTTTCAGAGGGTGGGTTTAGATAAGATAATAGGATGAAATTCTTCCCTGTGAGGGTGGTGAGGTGTTAGATCAGGTTGCCCAGAGAAGCTGTGGCTGTCTCATCCCTGGAAGTGTTGAAGGCCATGTTGGATTGGGTCCTGAGCAATCTGGTCTAGAGGAAGTCGTCCCTGTGCCCATGGCCCGGGATTGGAACTAGGTGATCTTTAAGGTCCCTTCCGACCCAAACCAAACCAAACCATGCCGTGATTCTATGATTTTTGCCTTGAGGTAAGAGCCTGCAGACCCCCGGGGCCCTTTCTGCCACAGACACCAGGGACATGTACAGGGCTGTTTCCTCTGTGCTTTGGGTCACTTGTGGATGCTGGAGGGGAAAGAGGAGCACTGTCTGCTTTCCTCACGGATGAAGTCATGGCTTGGTGGAACCGGAGACTTGGCAGCGCTTCGGTAAATAACTGGAAAAGCTGAAATAGAGGGGCTGAACAAGAAAGCAGCTCTGCTACTGCCCCTGGAGGCAACACCCAGTGTTTGGCCTTTTGGACCTCCTTGGGTGCTGCTAAATTCTGGGGGAGCTTTGTGCAGCCCAAAGGGGAGGACCACGCAGTGCTGCCCCACAAGAGACATGGATCAGTGTGATGCAGACGCCTATGGAAATAATTCCATTGATTTCAAGAGGCTCAATCAAGACTGGGAAACGTGCGTGTTAAGATGAGTTTTGTTCACTGGTGCATTGCACTGGTTTGTCCTGCACCAGCCCCTGCTCTGTGCAGGCACGTGTGACAGTCCCCACGGGGCCACTTACACGGTCAGATCTGTGCTGCACACAGTTGGGGAGTAACTTATCTGTGAAATCCACTGTCTAAAGGACAGCTGGCTGTGCCAGTACATTTTCTGGCTGTATGTTTTTCCCTGATAAAATGGGAAAAAAGAGCTTCATCCCCCTTCCCAGCAGTGGCTAGTGCAAATTTCATGTGATATATGTAATTTGAGGTCTGTGGGGCAGCAGAGCTTTTGGAAGCTATTAAATAACTGTGCTTAACAACGATTTAAAAGTAACTCTGTTTCCTTCCTGCAGGTGAGGGTTGGATCTTTCCTTCCCCCTGGAGCCCTGCTGGGGCTCAGGTGGGTGGAAGACGGCACTGCTCCCTGCAGCTGCAAAGAGACAATGACTCAAAGTGGAAATTGGGGTTTTCTCAATAAGGGCAGGGACCCTGCTTTGCCTTCCTGCAGAAAAGGAGCTTAGTTCTTGGGGGTTAGAAAGGGCCACCAAATCCCCACTGTAGGATCCAGGTGAAAGCATTATTTTCCCATGAGACTGTAGGACCAAGGGCCAGCTGTTGCCTGTGGTTGACTGCTCTTGGCTTACCCCATGGCAAACCCCCAGTGACTTGCTTGTGTGACCTTGGGTTTTTATAGGAAAATACCAATATATGCTGTTAGAAAGAAGCATCAGCCAAAGACATGGCTCATCTTAAGGAAGGTTCTTTCTACTGCTTAAACCAAACAACTGAAAAACCACAGCACAGGTAAAACCTTCTAGCTGGGGGCTTGTGTGAGAAAGTGGAGCTTTCTATGAGAAATTCTTTCTATGGTCTGCTTTATTTATTTGTTGATGGTACATGTGTGAAATGGGAATCCCCACATCATGCATGCTCCTATCTGGTGTAACCGGCTCTTCCTCATGGTAATGCCTGCTGCTGCTGCTCTGGAAGGAGCAGAGATGCTTTGCCCTGTGTTAATGTGCTAAATGTGACCATAGTTCAGCGGTTTGGTGTTTTGAGGGTGTGGTGGGTTTGTGTT
>WBMZ01018219.1:0-10461 GCA_013400975.1 Atrichornis clamosus | reverse complement strand
CCCACCCCATCCCATCCCAGGGACGGACAGAGGATCGCGCTCCGGGGATGGCTCCGGGGTCCTGCGCTGGCACAGGGAGTTACACAGCAGTGCTGGCGGCAATGCCACGGTCCCCAGCCTGTGACCAGGGACTGCTGGGGCTGTCTCAGCCCTGTGCCGTGTGGGCAGGGCCGCCGGCATCGCAGGGATCTCCTCCGTGCGGGGCACGGGACGCTCCGGGCCCCTCCCCGCCCAACGCGCCGCGCCCGCGGGTTTGGGGTGGCGTGAAAAATTGATTTCTTGATTAAAGTCTAATGCGTGGTATAATTAAGGAAATCCTCCTGGTTCAGAAAGTCATTAGGAGATGATTAATTGGGATGAGGCTGAGAGCTGCCTCCTGCAGAGGAGCAGGCGTGTGGCTGCTGCACCCCGAGGACCCCAAGGCAGCTGGGTCCGTGTCAGACATGGGATGGAGCCTGGGCTTCCTTGGCAAACCCATCCCGGGAATCTCTCTGCACACCCAGCCTGGTGAGCTGCATTTGAGAGCCCTCTAAGTCACTGCTGATGCTCCTTCCATTAACAGTTTTAGTTCTTTCACCTCAAAACATTTAACTAAATGAAGTGGTCACAGTTTAGCTGCAGAGCCCAAGGAGGGCTGGCAGGTTCTTCCAGAGGTGACCCATCCCCTTCCATGCCCATCCTGCACCTCCCAGACAGCCATAACACAGCCCTGACCAGAGCACGTTGCTTTTTGCCTGATGATCTCTCCAGTTCCTGCATTTGTTTTATTTGTGATGGTAAGAGCAGAGGCAGCAGCTGCTCCAAGGGGTTTTTTGTGCGGAGACCCTGGGTTGATACAGACACCTGGAGCTCGTGCTGGGCGCTGGTGTCTGCATCACAAACTGGTTTGACTCTTGAAATGGTAATTGAACGCTAAATGGTAGATCTGTCAGATAGATTGGGTGAAAAGATCAATTTGCTTTAGATAGGGGAGACCATACTTCACGGCAGAAAAAGGGAATTAGGGAAAATCAGTAACTCAGCCTGTCAGTGCACACCAGTGGGAGTTATTACGTGTGTCTCAGACGTGTCTGAGGAGTCTGTGGGTGAAAATTATTATGGCTGAAGGAATTTTTGGTCACAGCTGCTTTAGTGACTTGTTTGCAAACAGTTCAGCTGCCCTTGACCTGTAGGTGTAGGTTAGTTTATGGATGAGTACTGAATGAGGGGGGAAATGTTATTCTGCCATTCAGTAGTGAGGGTTTTCTATTTTCATTTCCCCCTTTTTTTTTTTGAGAGGGAAAGCAGAGTCTGGCGAGCTGGAGAAGTGTCCAACCTGACACTCAGAGGACAGGGGTGCTGAGGCACCTCCTGAGGTAGCTTTTTTTATGTCCACACTGAAATTGTGTTTTGAATGTTTTAAGAAATGGGTTTAATGAGCTGTGTGCACCCCAAGATCACCCCAGAGCACCCCACAGAGGGCACCAAAAGGTGTTCAGCTGCTGACCTCCCCCCCAGCACTGATTACAACTTGCTAATTAACCTGCTCTCCTCCAGGCACTGCAGCAGGGCAGAAGATGCCCTGCACTGCCAGCCCGCCCTCCCTCACACCCTGCAGGGTTGTTTTTCTGTGTAAGTTAGTGAAAGAAAAAAATGGAGTACTAGAGAGCAGAATTAAATCTACCGTGAAAATGCATCACTCTGGCAAACAGTAACTGCAATTACATCCTCAGCCTCATCCTGTCCAAAGGACGAGGTGGCTGGAAGTGGCTGGTCACGCCAGCTCACGTGTCCTGGAGGAGAACTCACTCTGGTTTTGCTGGGCACATTTTACAACCCTCATCCATCTCTACAGTGAGAGACTAAATACTCTTTAAAATGCCAGGTTGCTCAGAGGTCCCTCCTACCTGGCCTTGAACACGTCCAGGGATGGGGCAGCCACAGTTTTTCTGGGCCATGGTTCCTCTCCAGCCTCACAAATTCTGCTGGGCTGTTGAACGGGGATCCAGGTAGGGCACAGTGGGAGACAGGGATGCACTTTTAGATGTCAAAGGTACTCTGAGGTTCATCTGCTCGCTTGTGCTAAACACCAAGATTCTTACCCCCAAAAAATCTATAATCTGAGCAGTTCAAGCACTCCCCTGGTGCCTGTGAGCACATGGAGGGAACAGAGTGCACAGCATCAGCTGTCAGGGAGCAAATCTAGTTCAAACACACAGTTCTTATGCTGAAGTCATTAAATCTTTGGCTAAGCTAAAAAGGCAGAGTGAATAATGTTTTTAATATGCTCAGGAAATCCTCCACATTGGATGAGATCAGAAGAAGCCATTAGTGAGGATGGACAGGGTTTCTTCTCCAAACAAAGGCTGATACTGAGTAATTGTAATTCTATAAACAGAGCATCACTTCAAAAATTCAATAGCTCCCCCAGCATCCGGGGCAGCATCAAACCTTGGTGTTTAATGTAAAGGCAGATGGATGGAAAATAATTAGGAACCTTACAGTTCCAAGCTTATTTTTCCAATCCACATTGTCCTCAAGCTATTATGTATTTAACAGGTTTGCTCTGCACTAATGGGAATGGAATTGCCAAATTCCGTTCCCTCTCGGACACCAGCCTTCTCCAGCTTTTTTCTTTGGAATTAAAGGACAGAGACAAGGCCTTTTTTTTCTGAATACGGTCACTTTTATTTTTCACAAAGCTAAAAAGCTGCTTGCTTTACAGATTAGATTTTTTTGACATCAAATTGCTGCAAAAATTACCCAGCAAGAACTGTAATTTAATAACTAAGAGAGTTAGTGCAGGGTTTTAGTAGCTCCCAACTGCTGAGGAGCATCCACAGGGTTCTCAGACATCAGTTAACCCTCAGAACAGCATTAACCATGAATGTTGTTATAACAATTTTATGGGGAGCAAAGAGGTGGGTCAATTTATTCAGCAATCCACGAATTTCTGTCTCCAAGTACCTTCCCAGATTAGCTGTTAGTCAGCCTGCAACGTCTCCTGTATTTAATGTTGAGCTATAAATCCCAACATTCAATTTAAGGAGCGGGTCTGTGCTGGGCTAGCAGTCATCATTGCCAGTAATGGACTCAAGCTGCAAAATTTGGATTCAGAGCTCAGAGCTGTGTGGATTTAGGGTTTTAGCTTGCCCGTTATAGAAATAAGAAACAGATGGGATTTGCAGGCCTGGTTCGGACTCCACACTTCTGATCAGGTCAGCGTTGTTTAAGTCAAATCAGATTTTCAGCCAGATTCGTTCCTGCCTCTGCCTGCCTGGCGCACTAATGGCACACGCCAGCACAAACTGTCCCCAGGGCTGGAATCCTTAGAACACTGAGGATGTCCTGTGTGTCTTAGAAAAGGAATATTACTGCTGGTTCTACAAGTGCTGTGGAATTAGAGGCAATTGGGAACTTATGTAGTCAGGGCCAGAAAGGCCCTCAACATGCATTTATATATCAAAGTTCTCCTATTTTAGAACTTTAGAGCTGAGAACCGTACAATATTTCTTTTTCATCTAATAAGGGTTCTGTGACACACGTGGAAGGGCAAGGCTTGGTATATTCTTAGCAACTCACACAAACAGAGCATCTTGCCTCAGTTTATTGTGGACTCCACTCCTGGGGGCAGACCTAACGGAACGATTCCTCAGGGATGGTTTGTCAGGGAAACGATGGCTTCCTCATCTATCCAAACTGAGTCTGGGTATCCTCCCTTTGGAAGCATCACTTCAGCTGAACAAATTATTAAATTTAGTAGTGAAAGAACAGGCTCAGACTGCATTTTGCAGAAGGTCAGATTAGAGTATCTCATGGTCCTGTCTGGTTTTTAACCTAAGGACAATTTAAAATAGGGCTGTTGAGCATCTTAGAGTTTATGGTGGTGTGGAACTGTCTGTGGTTTGCTTTTTCATGTCGCTCATCAGTAACTTCTTGGAAAGAAGAATTTCCTAAGGGGATTTCGCTTATTCCTGATGACTTGTGGAGATGGTTTCAGCTGGAAAAAGGGATTTATAAAAGCATAATGCTACGGATTCACAGACAGGCGTTGTCTCAAACAACGCAGCTCATACGCACACCGAGAGGTTGCCAAATCGTGGGCAAAATAAATAGCTGCTGTTCCCAGGCTGTCTGTGCAGCAGCCCTGCTGCTTTTGTCAGGGATGCACAGGACTGGAGGATCTAGTAAGAAGACACTTCAGCGTTGGTTGGAATTCAGTGCCAGCCCAGCTGAGACAAGGGCAGTGCCCGGGGACAGGCAGCGACGGTGCTGCTGCGGAGAATAAAAAGCGAAGGAGGGCAAACGTTCAGTCTGTAAAGGCTTCCAGCCTAATGTAGGATTAGTGGAAAGAAAATGGACTGCACATTAAAATTCATGAAGGATCACAATTTAAGATCCATGAATAACAGAGCCACAATTATGCAGGACCAGGGGTTTGGATTTGTTTTTGTTTTTTCCAGAGCTGGTGGAAGAAGTGAAGTCATTCCCAGGACGTGTGCGGCTGCCGTGTGCTCTGCCCTTGTTGCTGGATGTTGTGGACACGCAGAGTTGGTGATACTGAAAGGTTAAACACAGGGACCAAAGGGAATGGGGAAATGCAACCTCCGGTGGTCCGTTTGATAGGCTGTGGCCTTGTCCCTGGATCTCAAGGCTCAGTCTGTGGTAAGGAGAAGTTTCAGTACTTGTTTGGTCTGGAGAGATGTCTCAAGTAGGGGATGTGACACTTGGGTGTCTGTCACTCTGGACGCCCTCTGTGACTTCTGGAGCCTTGGTCAAGTCACTTGATCTCCCAAGCTCTCCCAGAGCTCAGCTCCCCCTCTCCAAAACGAGCTGACCCCAGAGGGGTGTAAGGGATGAGTTCATTCCTGGGAGGGATGACAGCATCCGTGGTAAGGGGTAGGAGGGTTTCATACCTGCTTTTTTCATCTTAATTGAGTTACATGAACCTCAGGTCCTTCAAAGCAAGTTTTTGGAAGGTAAACCACCCTGAAATCACAGGTGAACCTGGACCTGCAGTACAGGGTGAGGGCCATGGGCAGGGGAGGAAGGCAATGGGCACCTCCAGTTCTTCATTATCTAATTGCAGGACAGCATCAAGATCTGGCTTTTCTTAATCATGAGAAAAGCTCATGCCAGGGGTTAATTCTGCATCCTGTGTTCCCCTCCATGAGGACAGAGGCTGGGAAGTCAGCTGCTGTTATTCTGTGATCTTAATATAGAACAAAAGAGTAGTATTTTGTCCTAGATTTAACAGCTGGAGAAATAAAACGACTTTGGGTGGCAGGAGATGCTGTCACATATAACAGGACTTTTCCAGGATAGTTTAGGATACCTGTTTGTTCGACAGTCATAGAAATATATTTAAATCACAGCCATGGTGCACTCTAATGGGAATGGAGAACCTAAGTGAATTATTGATTGTTTTGCACATTTGGTAAGGAAGTCAGAAGGGAAAGGATGTCTAATATACAGAAATAGATTAGAACCCTCCCATGGGTTGTAACCGAAGTGCAAGCATGAGAAGGTCTTAAAATAGCCAACAGCTTTCACTACTGCAGGTACAAAAGGCCTTGAATTAGTGAAATACTGCGGGTGGAGATCCAGGGAGATGCGTCTGCTCCGTGCCTCCTGGATTTTATTTCCCTGCTTGCTCTCAGTAGTCAGTGTTTGTGCTAAGTGCCCATAAGCTGCCTTCCCTCATCTCCTTAGGTAAGCGTGGGAAGAAAATGTTCCAATTTAACATGAAAATCTCAGACGCCATTTAAAGATTTAGGTATTCTCCAATCTGCCCTACCCCAGTCTCCAGGGAGACTGTTCCCATGCCATTCTGTGCTTATATTTCTGTACAGATAATTTCACTGATCCGAGGGCTGCTCGGAGGGTTGCTGCAGGAGCTTTTTTTAAACCACAGAGACTGTGTAGTGGTTTTGTAGGAGCGTCACTGAATTGTTTGCAATATTCAGCTCCTCACCTGTCTGGATGGTGTGTGAGGGCTGACAGACAGATGGATGGACAGACCGTGCTCTGTGTGAGAATGCAAACAGCTGAGCCCAAGCCTAATCCTCCCCCCAGCCCCTGACCTTTTTATTCATGCTTGCACCTGGCAGGAGCAGCAATCCTTCATGGATGTGGCCTCGGAAACAGCTGCAGATCTGACACTGGAGTTAAATTTAAAGAGGGTGATGCAGGCCAACGTGTGAGGGGGGTAAATTAACAAAACTGCTTCCTAGCCTATCATAGACCAACTTTAAAGAGAAAACAGGCTTTTTAGAACATCATTTTAGGCTTGCAGTGAGTATGCCAGGCCTCTTCTGCTGAATACAATGATGCTTGAGCAGAAACGTTTGCAGAACTGGGGCATGGAGAGCTGAGTGTGTGACTGTGACTCACTGCAGGTCAGGGCCATGTGCAGACACATCCAGCACCCTCGGAGCAGCTGGCTCGGGAAGGGCAACGGGACAGGCCTTGGCATGAGCTGTGCAGGGCTGCCTGGCCATCAGCAAGAGGAGCAGCAGTTGCTGTAGCTGTTCTCTCACCCTTGGTGCTGGCGTAGCTCCGCGAGACCTGGCTGAGGAGCATCTCAGCACTGCAGTGGAGGCGCGCTCTCAGCAGAGATTCAACCTGCAAATTCCTTTTCAGTACAGAGATAGCTGTATTTTATTCCACCAGAGCGATTCCCAGCCTGGACACTGTCCCTTGCCACCTGCAGAACAAACCAAGCTAAACCAGTGGCAGTGCCAACGCGGTATTTCCTGCAGCCTTTTTTTAGCAGAAGCCTGGGAGTGCAGTTAGGAGTAACCTGGCTGTCCTGGCAGAAGGCTGCACTGTAGAAATTGTTGTTTTCCATGGAGCTAAACACAAGGAAAATCTATTCATTATCTAGGAGAAACGCTAAGCATCTGATTCTGTCTTCAAAAACCAGCAATTTTTAACAAGCGGGGCAAAATTCGAAATAAAACTTGTCAATTTGTAAATGTTTGGTAGCGAGGCACTGTAAGACAGCAGATGGAGGTGTGAAAGGGGTTTGGGTTTTTTCCTGTCTACCACCTCCTTTCCCCAGCACTCTTCCTCTGTTTTAAGAATAACACTTCTTCAATAATGACTCACAGCCAGTGCCACAAAAATCCTGGCTGTCAGAAAAACTGCTGGGTGTCTCACAGGAGTGCGGCTTGTAGGGAACGTTGGTTTCTTCTGTCTCTACTGAAATTGCAGCTCAGGGATTGTTCTTCTAGAAATTGGCCCTACTTAGAGATTCCAGGCACAAGGCAGTCCCCTGTCTTTCCTTGCTCGATGGAATTAATAGATGTGGTTTTCTTCCTGGGCACCGAGGGATGCTGTGTTCCTCGTGGAACGGACCGTATTGTCCAGAGCAAGGAGATGAAAATTCCCCAGGGAATCAGGCCTCTCTCCTGGGAAGATGGATACACCCCTGGTGTACCAGCAGGGACTGGAATATTCCCTGTATCCTGATAGATCTCTGCTAATCAGAAAAGAAAAGGCATCCTCTGCTCAGAAGGGAATAAAGACATTCTCAGGGATAATCCAGTAGAGGAAGCTGGCGGAGCCACAGCCCTCTGTCACCTCACGGAATTTACAGTTATGTGGGAAGCTAAACCTTAGGAAAAGAGCAAGTTTAGTCTTCCTGGACGGCCTGAAGGTAACGGTGCTGCCCTGTGCAAGGCAGTTACTGCCATGGGAAGCTTCATGGGAAGCAACACATTTTTCAGTTATTGGAGCAGGGAATTGTGCTGGGATTCCTGGGCTCTTCCCCCAGCTCTGCCTTTGATTTGTGGTGTGTGCAGACCCCTTAATTTGTTTCTGTTTTCCCCATCTGTGAAACTCAGATAAGATCACAGGGGAATTGTAAAGTGTGGTTCATTAATGTTTATTAGACAGAGGGAAATCCTTAAATGAATGGCACTGTATTCCACGAGGACAAAGTTCAGGACTGCAAAGGGGTTGATTAAAACCAAATCTGCTGTTCCCAGGCTGGGACGACAAAAAAAGAGAACTGAAAAGCCTTACCTAGCCCTATGTCTGCCAAAAGCAGTGTGTGATTTAAATAAAATCAAGCAGACTGCAAGTGTGCATGCATAAATATGTCTCTATTTAAACCATTAAATACTTCTTAGTAAATATACACCAAAAAGCATAATGAGGGTGTGTTTGAAGTTTCCAGCGTGTCTATGAACACCAGGAACTGGGAGTTACTAAGTGGCAGCATGACATTAGCAAAGGGTGAGGCAATAAAAATAATATTTTTGCATAAAGGGGTGTGCCAACATACAGTGTGTTGGCACATTCCACTACTTTTTGTCAGATTGTTGCTTATTGTGGGATTTTACAATGCCAGGTTGTTGATAGACTAAATATTTATAGGTTAGACATAGTTAAGGTGACAATATTGGGGACTGACGGAATATCTTCCAAGCTTCCGAGTGCACGTCCCCAGTGGGGAAATATTCCTCCTATTGTGCCAGAGGCGAAAATTGAGGCGATTTGTGATAAGCAGAGACAGCGGCCTGAATTCGCTCCCGATGTGACACTAAATTTGCTGTGTGATTCTTGTCACTGGCAGAGCCCGATGGAGGGTGAAACAACGCGCACGGGGCGTGTGGGGGAAGCAAACGCTGAGGTACGGGCAGAACACAGCACAAACATCGTGTTTTGGGGGAAAGGGGGGAGCTGGACTGCGGCTGGGTTGTGTTCGGCGTTCGGCGCTTGCCACCTTCAGGTGTGCTGTGAATTCACAGGCGGTGCTGCAGGGCTGGGGCGAGCGCCTTCGCTTGTTCATCACTTTTTGGGGTTTGGGGGTTATTGCCGTCAGCAAAAATCAGATTTGTTACCCGGAGTGCAACGAGGAGATAATTGCATCCTCCAGGGAGACGTGGATTATTTACTTCAGCGTTGCCAAGCCTGGGTGCCCAGTGGAATTCAACAGATCAAGCACCTCAACCAACAAAACTTTACACATTTTAGCAAGCAAAGGAATTAGTGTGCATTGGCTACAAGTTACATAGTTCTCTTGTTAATTAGTGTTCTATCTTCTATTGGTTAATGAATCTCTTGCTTCTCATTAGTCCACATGCTGAGTCTTTCTCTTCTTTTGGGTCAGTGGATTTCTTGGGTCGGCAGTCACAGATCTCCCCCTGCCAGAACCACCTTTTACCCACTTGGAGTTGATTCCAGCACAGTCGCTCAGTCGGGTTTTATCAGTTTCCTCCGTATTTTGGGAGTTCTGCCAGATGTCCCATAAATTCTGCATTCTTTGTGTCCGCTACCAGAGGGCATCCTTTTTTTTCCCAAGCTTTGTTAACCTGCTCCTAGGTCTGAGATCACTGAAGCATGTCCAGCCCTAAAGTTTAACAATTCTAACAACAAGTAATTTGTTTTTTCTAACACATGGACATCACTTGGAACTTGTTGGCTGCTCTCTGTTTCACGGATTAAATCTCCCTTCGTGTTGATTAGGCTTGAACGTATACAAAGATCAAACATCAAATAACTTTTTCTTTCTTAAGAAAAAGGTTTTGGTGAGGCAGGTTTGTGTTTCAATATTTTGTTATTTTCTATATGTGTATAATTGTGTTATATTCAAAACTATGTAATTATCTAATGTAACACGACATTTCTCATTTGACCTATGGAAAGAGAATATTACTCTGATTTATGATAGAATTCGAGGTAGTTTCTCGTCCTTTAGATTTAAAAACGTTTTATTAGTAAAAATATTCTTTTCACAAGGGAAAAACCCAGTAAAATATCACACTTCTGTGCTGCAGGACCTCAGGGTGGGACATAGAAATGACTGGAAACGGTATTTCATGCTGTGGTTTAGTTGGAAAAGTGGCATTAAATAACATTTTATGCAACGCAACTCCAAAACCTTTAGTGTCATCCAGTTTATTGTATACAGGCATGTATAAGCTTCAGAGGGTTTTTATTAAGAAAAAGATTGCATCGAATCCACTGAAACATTTAAATCTTATCTTTGGAAAGGTAAGAACCGTGTTTTTAAAAGTAGAATCGTTTGTTAGTGGAAGTGATTAAACAGCAACAAATTGTTGACCATAAGCAGCAGCTGGCAGAGATTTCTTCCTTTTCAAGCAGAAGAGGACAATTTTTGGTAGGACGACAAGATCCTCCTCTGAAAGTGGCAGGTTGTTTTCTTTCTAATCAGGATCATTCAATCCGGTCATTAACGTGGGGACTCAGGGGCCAAGTTTTGTCACAAAACACATCTGGGCAACCTGGCCTGGTGTGGGAGGTGCCCTCGCCCATTGATGTCGAGGTCCTTCCAAGCCTTCGCACTTTGTGATTTCGGTGACTTGGTGATTTTTTTGCGTGATTTTGTGAGGCTGAGGCGCCCTGAGGCGCTGAGGGCGGGGCCTAAGCGGGGCGGGGCCCGGCGAGGGAGGGGCGTGGTGCGGGGCCCGCGCGCATGCGCGAGGCGCGCGCGCGCAAACGGCGGGGCCGGGG
>WBMZ01018204.1:0-14137 GCA_013400975.1 Atrichornis clamosus | reverse complement strand
CCCCAACCCCATGTCCCACCCACCTCCGCTGGCTTCCAGCAGCCTGGATGGCCCCCCGCCGCCTCCTCCACCCTCCGACACCTCCACGTCCAAGCCCAAGTCATCCCTGCCCACGGTTAGCGATGCCAGGAGTGATCTGCTTTCAGCTATTCGGCAAGGTACGGTTTTGTTCCCATACCAGCTTTCTCCTGTGCCTCTGGAAAACCCCACAATATCAGTGGGAGCACTTGGGAGCTGTCTCCTTTAAGCAGTGTCACTGCCTCACTGCTCAGGGCCTGTCCCTTGGGGTCCCTCCTTGTCTTCCCACCCTCACGAGCACCTCGCTGCCTCTCCCTGCACCTTTGGAGATGGCAGTGCTGGAATTGGGGTGGTCCAGGTTTGTTGGGGATTGGACAGCAGTGGGGTTACCCTTTGGAGCTGCACAGAAGGGATTTGCTTTCCATTGCACCTCCCCACCTAGCCTGTCCTGGCTGTCATTCACCATCAGTGTTACCCCAACACTCCCAGCCTGCCTTGCTCAGAGGACTGTGACAAAGGGAGGTTGCAGTGTGACCAGCACCTTTGCGTGATCCCCTACATTCCCCTCTTCCCAACAGGCTTCCAGCTGCGCAAGGTGGAGGAGCAGCGGGAGCAGGAGAAGCGGGACGTTGTAGGGAATGACGTGGCCACGATCCTGTCACGCCGCATCGCGGTGGAATACAGCGACTCCGAGGACGACTCCTCCGAGTTCGACGAGGACGAGTGGTCGGATTAGCCACGCTCCCATCCCCTCCTTCCCTGCTCTCCTGGGTTCACTTCTTACAGAATCAGGTGGCCAAACCTTGCACCACATCCTTTTCATCCCATAACCAAAGATGTGCCAAGGGTTTTCAGACAACCAGCAGCATATCTCCCCTCTCCCTGCCCCTCCGGCTTTGGCAGGACTTTGTGCTCTGCCTTTCCAAAAGGTCTCCTCACGGACACTGA
The DNA here is from genome assembly GCA_013400975.1 of Atrichornis clamosus. Taxonomy (NCBI): domain Eukaryota; kingdom Metazoa; phylum Chordata; class Aves; order Passeriformes; family Menuridae; genus Atrichornis; species Atrichornis clamosus. The sequence continues at coordinate 13,171 of WBMZ01018204.1, read as the reverse complement.
GGATGCGGCGTTGGGATTTAGATGGAGGGGGTGTAACGGTTGCTTGTTTGAAAGAGAGCTAAACCTCCAGATTCTTGATGCCACCAGGCAGAGCACACATAAACCCTCCATCCTGAGGGATTTTTAAAGTAAAGATGGATGATCCTGTTGCGGCCGCGTGGCCTTTCGGATGAAGGACATTTTCAGCTGGTTTTCTCAGTGCAACAGCAGACAGTTGATCTGATGGCTCTTCCTTGCCAGTGAATACTGGTAGTGCTGCAAGAAAATGGGCTTTAAATGTCAGTTCTCTGCTGCATCCCACAGTCAAATAATCAGGTTTTTGGCAATAGTGCACAATTCTTTCCCCTCTGACCCCTGAGTATTAATTCCAGATCACCTTGTATGGGGTGCGTTTCCTGGCTCCGAGGCTGCCGAGGGCTGTAGGTGCAATGCAAGGAGGGACTTTTTTTATTTTGGAAGCTGCCTTTACCTTCCTCAAATCTCCTGGACTGCTTTGCCAAGAGGAGACTTGCACAGAGGGATGTAAAACCAGGGCAGGATGGTTGTTCAGCTTCCCACTTTCGGGAGAGCAGAGCCACTGCCCCGCTGAGACACATCTGAGGTCGGCTCCAAGTGGAGGCCAGACCCCGCTGGACTGATTTCTCCAACTCATGCTGAGATTGTTTTAAAATTCCAAATCCAGTGTCTAGGGCAGGGAGATGGGGTGGGGAGGGATTCTCTCAACACCAGACACTGTGGTGGTCTTTGGCCTGGCCAGGGCAGTTTGAGAGGTGCTTTTTTTAGCAGGGTGACCGTACTTTTAACACAGGGACTTAAATGCTGATATTGCCTTCACTTCTTCTCCCTTCCACCTAGGGAGAGGAGTTTGTGTGCCTAAAAACATTGCGTGTGTCATCTGAGTTACCCATCAGTTACATCAGACCTAACTTACCCTAATTTTTTATTATAATTCATTAGTTAATTTTAAGAGAATGTTTCTTCTCCTCAGTAACCCTGTGAATTAATTCCCAGGCTGCTCACTATATATCCAGTACTGGCAGGGGGAAATGGGGAATTTGAACTAGCTGACCTCGGTTTTATTGCTGTTTTATGTTACCTTACATAGAATATGAGCGTATCTTGGAAATCTAACCCAGATACCCCCGATGTGTATTTTAATTTGGACATGACTCAGTCAGGGTCATGCAAAAAGCAATTCCAAAGCCTTCTTGAGGTTATGGGTCCAGCTGTTGTGCGGTGTGTGTCCCACTACGACCAACTCTCCTTTTTGCCTTTTCTAAAGTATTTCACCAGCCTGTGCCTGTTCTCTCTTCCCTGGCTCGCCTCCTTTAATGATGTTGCTGATACCTGGAACACCGGGCCCTGCCCGAGGCTTGCTGGAAATCCTGCTTGGGAGTTGATTGATGGCTTCAGCTTGTGCCATTGAGTTCTTACTGATCCCTTGTGTGTGTGTGTGTGCATTTTAATCTTGGCCGGGGCAGAGAAGGCCTGGAGGATGGGCTTTGGGGTGCGGATCCCGCTGGGATCCAGTGAGACCCCAGAGTTCCCTGGATGCTGTGCCATTGGGCTTTGTCTGCAGGCAGGATGCGGAGGGCGTAGGCAGCGAGGCATCCCGATGGGCTGGGAACATCTGAGCAGCACTAGTTCCAGGTTCTGGAAGAGGGAACAAACCCCTGGAGTGCCGGTGAGCCGTGGTGCAGTGGTGAGACTGGGAAATGCAGAGGGTTGGTTTCTGCAAGCTGGGTGAGGGGGTGAGAGAGGCTCTGCCTCCTGTGCTGCTGCTCTTTCCGTGAGCATCCTCCTCCGGCTGCTCTCAGAGACAGGTTCCCGGGAAAAATGGGCCCTGAGCTAACCTGGGCTGACAGCAGGATCACACAGGGAAGCGAGGAGCTCGCAAATGCCAAAGCCGGGTTAATTTGAGATTGCCTTAACTAGACTTAGCCCCTGTTGGGAAAGGGGAGCAAGTCTTCCTGTCGCCTGAAATACGGAAAAGTGCCACGTTCCCTGAGCCCCGGATGGATGGTGTGGGAGGCAGGGCTGTGCCTGGGCGCTGGGGACACGTCCCCACGCTCTGCCTGTTGCACAAGGATGCTGCTGTGTGGGCACGGCCGCGGGTGCAGGCGGCTCCTCCGGCCTCCTGGCAGCAGGAGGGACGCTGCCTTGTCCCTGCAAGCCTGCTGGAAACACCCTCTGCTCCCAGATCCCATCCCAGAGCAGAAATCAAAACTGCAGGATCCTAAACAGAAAGGTTGTGTACAGGTAGGGTAGGTTGGGGGTTGGTTTTTTTTAAATCTCCTTTGATTCCTGCTTTTTTTTTTTTCTTAAATCTTTGATTCCCAAGCAGGATGAGCCTAGGTGGGAATCCCTGAGAAACAGCTGCTGTAGAGGGACCATCTCTGAGTATGGTTGCAAAATCGCAGAGCTCTGGGCCACCAAGTGAGCTCAATGTTTTTAAAGCAGTAGGGGAGGAGGAGAGGTGCCAAAACCAACCTTTGCAAGACAGAGCAGCTGTGCTGGAAGTGCAGGGCTGCCCTGCCACCTCTGCCCCCATGTCGTGGGCACTTACTCCTCCCTCCCCCCTTCCCACACGAGGCTGGGGCGAACCTCAAGCATTTCCCAAAGCCCAGAGCACGAGCGAGTTCCCCGCGAGGAGCCTCCTGCTGTCCATTGCAGCCGCATGGAGCAGCCATTTCCCCGTCCTGGGAGCTGCTGGCTCGGGGCTGCAGGTCCGGGCCGGCCCCGCCGCCCTCCCTTCCCTGGTTAAACATTCTCCCGGTGTCCTCGCCCGCAGTGCTTGGCTGCTGCTCCCGCAGTGTCTCCCCCGCCGCCCCCCTTCCCTGGCTGGGAAAGCCTGGTCCCGGCTCCCCGGGCTCAGCCCGGAGCCGCCGCAGCCGGTGACCTTCACTGCTTCTCCTCTCCTTATCAGAGCCAGAGCACCAGGCCAGAGCCAGGAAAGGGGCTCCCGGAGGTCCCTGATGGCTGAGGAATCGTGCACAGCGGCGTTTCAGGGAAAGGATAGATTGGATTTTTTTTTTATTTTTTTTTTTTCAGAACATGAACTTAGTTAACGTGTTTCTTTTGGAAGTCCCTGCCCTGGAGGGGCTCTGGGAGGGAGCTGCCTGGCAGGGCAGATGCAGCTGCCCCAGGTCAGGTTTCACTGCTGTTGGTTTTCAGGGGATGCTTTCTTCTCTTCCTTTTTAAACAAAGCCTTGAAGTGGGAAGTGGATCTGATGTTTTTATTACTGTATTAACATTCATTTTAATTCATTTCAGAAACTAACCCATTTTTCTTCCTGATTAGAATGTCATAGAATTAGACGAGCTGTAACCCCTCCTGAAGTGCCTTATTTTCCTACATGATATAAATATATTTATAAGAGTAATTATTCCACTTGCATCTTAGGAGTTTAATGCTGAGCAGGAGATAAGGTGGAGAGGAGGGATGGGAAGTGCCCTCCACAGACCCAGCCAGGCTGGGGGTCGGAAGGGCGACATTTGATGGATACTCTCAGGGTGCAGGGGGTTCCTCACTTCAGACCAAAGGAGTTTCAGCAGTGAAACTCAGCTTAGAAAGAAGAAAAAAGACAAAAAAAGCCAACCTTGTGAGCAAAATACTGTAGATTTGTTGGGTTTTCTTTTTTACCCCTGCAAAGCAAACACTGATGGTCGGACTCTGCGGGGAGGCAGCAGGTGTGGGGGACCAGAGCCCACTCCTGTGTACCTGCACATCCCAGCACATCCCAGTGCAGACTCCCTGCCTTCTGTATTCCCCTGTAACGTCTGTCTGTGCTTTTCCCTGTCCGTTGCTGTATAAGCCAGATTTCCTGCTGCTTTGTTTTGTTGTTTTTAATAATCAGCTCAGTAACCCCTGGATGAAGATCCCAACTGCAAATATTTTGTAATGTACATGTATTAAAAAAAAGTAATAATTTTTTTGATCGTTTTTTAAAACTTGATAAAACCTTTCTATCCAGTTGGTGCCTGTGTGTGTCACTGCGGGATGTGTGAGCCTGGGCCTGGCACAGAGGCTGCAGTGGCTTTGTGTGTGACTTGGAACCATGGAAAGGTTTGGGCTGGAAGGGACCTTAATGCTCATCTCACTCCACGGGCAGGGACACCTTCCACTGTCCCAGGGTGCTCCAAGCCCCGTCCAACCTGGCCTTGGACACTTCCAGGGATGGGGCAGCCACAGCTTCTCTGGGCAAACCCAGCTCCTTCCCGGGGAGGTGCTGGGCCACGCGAGCCACTCGTGCCTGTCCTTGTGTCCTTAGTGCTTGTCCCAGGGCTGCCGGGCTGTCCCTTAGGAAGCTCAGTGTCCATGGAGCTGCTGGCTGTGTCCTGCCCAGGCAGAGACCGAGGAATGCTGGCACATCCCGAGCTGTCTGGCAAATGCCACCAGCGGACACCATTCCTGGGCCCAGGTGGGCTGAGGGTTCATGACGGTGGGAATTTGAGGGTCACAGCACCGAGGAAGCCCCATCCAGAAGCAGCCTCTGGAGCTCCCTGATACAGGAAATGAGCCCAGGCTCCATCTTGCAGAGCAGAGCTGCAGCTGGGCTGGGAAGGGGCTGCAGCAGCTTTTTGCCTCCATTTTGCAGCTCCAGGTCCCTGGTGCAGCGAATGTGCCTGGCAGTGGTGGCTGCTGGCCCTGAGCTCAGGTGCCTTGTGTGGCCTTGCTCCATGGGGCTCCGTTCTCTTGCTGGTCAGTGAAGAGCAACAAAAGGCTTTGTCCCTGCTGCTCGTCCCTGCCTTTACCTCGGGCTTTGCTCTGCCAAATTCCCTTGGCTTTGGGAGACACCGGTGCCTCGCTCTGCAGCTCTGTGCCTTTCTTGGCTGACAATAGTCCCTGGCTGCAAAACCTCATTAGATTAATTGGCCTTGCCAGCTCCTGAACAAGCAAGGCCTTTAGTCGTGCTGGAGCACGGAGGGCAGGGGAAGGAGGGAGCTCTGGGGCTTCCACGCTCCCTGGAGCTGCGTGTCCCAACTCTTGGCTCCGGCTGGAGCCTGGGAGGAGCAGCCAGAGCTCCTGGCTGCCTTTGGATGCGTGCAGCCATGGCCAGGTGGTGCCTCTGCTTTTTTGGGGTGCAGGACAGCACGCAGCCCTGTGCTTTTGGGGTGACAGCCCTTGGAAGTCATCTTTGAAGTCTGGGGGATGTTGATGAGTGTTGTGCTGGTTTAACCCCTTAAGACAGGAAAATCTCAGTCCCAGATCTGCCTTCCTGGGTAACCCACAGGGCTCTATGCTTCCACCCTCCACGGAGCCAGGGAAGCTTTAGTTTGGTGCAGGGAGGAGAAGCCTGGCAGTGATGGAATCATGTCCCAGTGCTCTCGGAGTCCCAGCCGCATCCGTGAGCAGCAGTTTCCGACTGCAGCTGGGGCAGTGTCTCCGCAGCTCCGGAGCCTTGGCACAACCGACCTTGGCCCCGGCCTTTGATCCCTCTCCTTGCCCGTCTGTCTCTTCCACACGATGGCACCGGATCACAGCTGGCCGGGCTGCGGCTTCACAGGAGCCCCCGTCTCCAAAGACCTATTTAATTTTCTCCTTCAAGGTGGTGTTAGCAACACCCAGAAGATGCTGCCGGCTGCCTTGGACGAGTGGGCTGCGTGTCCTTTCCACCACTGACGTCAGCTTCTCTCCCTTAATTCCCCCTCTGGGACCGAAGCGAGTGCAGGCGCTGCCAGCTCAGATCAGCGTTAACAGCCTGCTCTCCCAGTGTGTGGCAGCGCTCCGCCGTGCCAATGTCACCCCCGACTCGCGCTGCTGTCCCTGCCCGAGCAGCCATGGGTGGTGGGAGAGCACTACCCTCTTCCAGCATCCCGGGAAGGGCCCAGTGCCAGCAGAGAGTCCCCGTTCCTCACATGTAGGTGTGCTGAGATGGCAGCTCAGCCCCTCAGAAATGGCTGACTCCTCTCTCTCGCTCTCTTGCTGCCTGGTGGGTTTTTTTCTCTCCTCCTCCCTGCCTTTGCCGTTGCCTACGTGGTTGTGTGGGGAAGGCAGTCGGCTCCCGTGCTGCGGATGGCTTTATCTGTAACTCTTCCATCTGCTCACAGCAGCTCACAAATAACCACGGGGTGCCAGAGGAATTATGTTATTTGGAGCTCAAGTTTCTGCAGTCTGGCAGGGCAGCAGCTCTGCGCCGGGCTCAGCCGCTCTGCAAAGGCCAGCGCCGGCACGGCCAGGGCTTAAGGCAGGAGCTGGGGATGTGGCCAGGGCCGAATTACCTTCCCCATCCAGTTAGACAAAGCCCCAGCCCTGAGCCGGAATGGGAGCCTGATCCTCTTGGAGCTTCCCATGGGGAGCAGAGGGTCCTGCTGGCCCCGGGTCCCTGCACAGTCGTGGGCTTGTGGCACGAAGCCGTCTCCCGCACCACGTGCTGCAACAGGGATAAAATGGGAGGCTCCTGACCCCCTCCTCCCTGCAGTTTGCTGTTTCCCACCCAGCACAGCTCTTTTGGACAGACTTCCCTCCCTGGGAAGCACCATCTGATGCCTCCCGGAGCCGTGGCTGTGGTGGGGCCGGGGACGATGCTCGAGGCCGAGCTGTGCCAGGAAATGCCTCCCGCTGCCTCCAGCATTTGGTAAAACACTTACAGCAGGGCCGTGTTTTCTTCATTTCCTGCCTGCTTTGCTTCCAAGGAAACAAAATCCCCCAAGCCAGGGCTGAGGTTTCTCATTTAAATGTAACCCAGGCACATAACTGGAGCTGCCAGCCCTCCCTTCGGCCTGGCAGTCCCAGGGTGGTGCAAGGGGGCCATCAGGACTCGTGATCCCATCATGGGCACGCCAGTGAGGCACTGGGAGCAGAGTCCCATCCTGGGATGGGGTGTGAGGAAGGGCAGCTCTCAACTCTGCCCCAGGCAGGGCACTTGGAGTTCAGGGTGCCATTGGGAGGTTTTGGGGCAGTAACCACCTCCTACCCTCCTCCCATCTGGCAAAACCCCCATGGTTTTGGCACCAGGGCTGGAGCAGAGGCTCCAGAGTGAGTGGTTTGGGATCAGCCCTGGCTCTGCCGTGGGTGCTGCCAGCGCTCTCGCCTGCACGGTGGCCAAGGGCAGGTGCTTGGAGCCAGATCTGAGCCCTGCTGCTGCCAGCAGGGCCAGGGCTGGAGAAGGGGAGCAAACCCCAGCCCACCCCCTGCCCGCACTGCAGCATGGGCAGGGCTTGGAGGCAAGAGCTGCCTGTGCTTGCAGCATCTGCTGGGAGCCTGGGAAGGGCTGGGCCTGCCAGATGTGCAAGCACAGCTGGGATGAGGCCGTGCTCACATCTCTTAGCTCATATTTTAACCCCAACTGGGCTGTTGGTCCCCTCTGAGCCTCTCCCGCACATCCCTGGTGTGGGGGTGACTGCTCGGCACTCGGGCGCCTTCTTGGATGGATTTGACTCTTTTTTATAGCTCCACTTTCTGCATCTTTCTCCACCAAAAAAGGGAGCAGGCTGGGCCCTGCTACACCTCCCCACCCGGTGCTGCCTGCTCCATCATCCCCCCAAGGCCTGGAGCAGCCGGGAACGTCTCTGGACTCACTGGAGTGCTGGGAGAGCAACCAGCACTGGCAGGGTCGGGGTCATGGCTTCCTCCAGCCCCGCACTCCCCCTCGGCTTCCCTCGTCCATCCTGACAGCAGAGAATCGAACACAGGTAGGAGCCAAAGGGGGCATTTCCCACGTGGGAAGGGGCACACAGAGCAGCCACACGCTGGGCAATGGCCACCAGGGTGGCAGCAGGGGATGAGGCTGTGAGGGCGATGTTCTCGGGGTGGGGACAGGGGTTCAGTGAGGGCTCAGCTCCCACAACTCCCGAATGGCTGGTCCTGAGCAGAACCCCCTGGCCTGGGTTGTGGTGGCTTTTGATGCCACTTCGTCACTACGGGCCACCGCAGCTCCTGAGTCCTGTCCTTCCCAATCTGGGAAGCTCATCAGCTCCAGCACAGCCCTGCCAGGAGCTGGGCAGGGAGGGCTGCAGCCCTGTGCCCACCTCCACGGCCAACTGTGGTGGGTGGGAGCCTGAGGAGGGGTCCCAGCAGACCTGAATGGTACTGCCTTTGTGCCCTCACACCCTGGTGTGTTGTCACCCTGACCCCAAGGGAGGTGACGGGGCCCCCAGGGAGTGGGAGGAACCAGACTTGCACACGGTAGAGAAGCTCCCTCTGAAGACATCAGCAGGGGAGGCACGAGGGAGAGAAAAGCTGTTTCAGCTGCCATGTGATGTTGACATAAGAATCACCAGGTAAAAACTGCCCCTGAATACAGCAGAGCTGGGAATTACGGCATTTTTCACTGCTGAGGGAGGTGAGCTCAGGAATCATCCCCTGGCTGAGGAATGGAGGGTGCTCAGCCCAGCCCTGGGGTACAATGAGCACCTCCCAACCCCTGACTTAGTGGGCACAAGGGGAGCCCGAAATTCCCCATCCCCAGCACTGAGCCCAGCCCTTTTCAGAGCGGGAGACGATCTGTGGGTCCTTCAGCCCTCCCCCAGTCCCATCTCCTCTCGTCACTGCTGCCACAGCCCCTTCCCAGCACTCAGCCGAGGGAAATCTTTATTTCCTTTGCAATAAACAGCTCCAACCCTCGGGGCTGCCACCAGGTCCCCGAGCCCAAGGTGAAGCGGAGCCTCGGGGGCCGGCACATCCCACAGCTTCCAGCCAGGCTCCGGCTGCTCCTCAGCCCGGGGCTCTGCCACATCCCGGCGCGTCTGCGGATGCACAAATGCCTGTGAGAAACCTGCTGCTCCCTGGCCGAGGTGGGCCGGGGCACGGGGGGCTCTGGCGACGCAGAGGCTGCTACCGGAGGGGCTGAGCTGCCCTAATTAGCTCTGCCATCGTTAACCCTGCCTTCCCTGCGCCCAGCAGGCAGCTCGGGCAGCAAGGATGGGTGTCCTAGATCCTGTGTGAGCAGTGGCTCTTGGAGCATGGGAATGTCAGTGTGGGGGTGCTGGGCAGAGACCCCCTGTGCCCCCCTCCACAGGAGAGGGGCTGGGGGGCAGAGATGGAGGCAGAGAGACCATTCCTGCTGGACAGAGGGCTCAGGCCACAGCCCCTTGGATGGACACCCACCCTGGAATGAGTCCTCACCATCCCTGTGTGGAGGGACGTGGCAGATGTTACCAGGAGAGCCGGCTACAGCCCCTCTGCCTGCTGGGCGCTGTGAGGATGAGGATGGTCAGGGCCCTCGGTGCTGCTCCCCTCGGGCCAGCTCCTGCTAACAGGATGTGATGGGTGGGGGCAGCGCTGTCACTTGGCATCTCTTATCCAGAAGCAGGGAAACGGAGCGGGGGGACAGCCCTGATGGGACTCGGGGACCTCAACCTGCTCTGCCCCCTCGGGAAACACCCTCCCACCCTTTCCCCAGCATCAAACAGCCGCACCTCGTATCACAAATTAATTTATTCCCCTCCCACAGTTGTAAACAAGAAGCAGACCCCCCGACCCTGCTCTGCAGCACCCACCAAGGGGTCCCCATCCAGAGGGGTCCCTATCCTGAGGGATCCCCATCCCAGGGGATCCCCATTCCCAGGGATCCCCTTCACAAGGGCCTTTCACATCCATCTCCCCAGGCCAGAAACCTGCAAATCCAGTCCCAGTGCAAAGAAAGGCTTTGGCAGGGGGAGCCCTGAGTGCTGTGAGGGGGGGTGGCAGCACCCAGTGAATCCCCCGCTCTGGTGGGTTTGGGGGTGCGGGGCCTCTGGCAGCCCCCCCTTCCCGAAGGCAGCGAGCACTAGAGGGCAGCAGGGCCCAGCACTGGGCGGTGGGAGGGAGGCACGGAAATCAAATTAAATAATAATTAAAAAACAATAAATGAAGAAATGAATGGATAGCTGGGAGAAGCAGGGGATGGGGTTGAGTCCCTCTTCTTCCGGCAGCGAGTCTCTCCCCCCATTCCCCAAACGTATAAAATGTATTTTAACTATTTGAGGTAAATAATAATGAGGTTGTAAAAAAAGCAAGAGGGGGGAAAACGTTCCTGGTGTTGCCCCACCCTTAAAAAAATAAAGCATTGTAAATAGTTTTAAAGAAAATATGAGGATCACCCCCCTCTCTCTCTCTCACACAGAAATATAGATTATATTATGGATAAAAAATATGTTTTTCTCTCCCGTATATTCAAAAAGTGGAAAAATAGAGGAAAAGAAGGGGTTGTGCCCAAAAGGATGAGGCTGGGAAGAGCTGCTTGATTCCAAGAGCTCCTGCAGTGTGCCTCTGGGAACGAAAAGGGGGAATAAAAGCAAATCCCCGACTGCAATCGGTAAGTGAAAGGTGCCAGGACAGGGCGGGGCACATCAGACGTCACTGGGGGAGCGGGAGCGGAAAGGCAGCGAGGAGGAGAAGCAGCTGCAGCACACGGCCCACAGCACCTTCTGGATCTCCTGGTTCCTGAAGGCGTAAATGACGGGGTTGATCATGGAGTTGTAGGTGGCGGGGAGCAGGGTGGCGTAGGTGTAGAGGGCCGGGTAGCTGTCGTCCCCCAACAGCCCGTACACGGCGAAGGGCAGCCAGCAGGACGCGAAGGTGCCCAGGATGACGGCCAGGGTGGCGATGCCTTTGCGGGTGGTGACGTAGTGGGAGCTGGCCAGGAAGTGCCTCTGGACGGCGATCTGGTGAGCGTGGCGGCACACGATCCTACAGATCTGCACGTACAGCTGGAGCATCACCGCGAACACCATGAAGAAGGAGACGGAGAGGATGACGAGGTGGTTCTTGCTCAGCGGTCTGATGACGCTGCAGGCCGAGGGCTCCTTCAGGCAGTTCCAGCCCATGACGGGCAGCAGCCCGTAGCAGATGGAGGCTCCCCAGGTGAGGATCAACATGATGTAAGTCCTGGTGACCGTCCTCTCTGAGTAGTAGGTCAGGGCGTTGTAGAGGGACAGGTAGCGGTCGATGGTGATGGTCAGCAGGCTGCAGACGCTGGCTGTGAAGGAGGTGACCAGGAGCCCCACGGTGAGCAGGCTGACTGCTTCTGATGAGACAAAGTACACAAAGGCAAAATGCAGGATCAGCCCCAAGCCTGCCAGGAGGTCGGCCGTGGCCAAGCTGCCGATCAGGAGGAACATTGGAGCACGGAAAGCTGGGGTGTAGAAGATGACCACCACCACGATGGCATTCTCGCAGGAGATGATGGTCCCCGAGATGCAGAGGACGACGTCCCATGGGTTCAAGGCAAGGGGTCGCACTACAGACTCCAGATCCAAGGAGCTGCCACTGCCATTCCTGGCAGAGAACCAGCCCCGCTGGCCTTCACTGGAGTTGGGGGGCCCTTTCTCCATCATGATGGCAGAGGGGGACCTGCTGCAGCCAAAAGCAAGAGCAGCCCCCTCAGTACCTGCTGCCACGAGCTGTCCCTGTGCCACCCAGCTGGGGACAGTCCTGCCTCCCCGCAAAAGTTGTCTCCAGGAGGGCGGGCAGAGTGGTGTGTGTTCAGGGGGTGCTTGATCTTTGCTCCAAGGGGATTTTTCTGGACGAGATGGTTTAGTTTTAAAATAAATAGGTGAATAAAGGAGAGGGACACACACACACACACACGCATACATAACACCCCTGCTCCTGCCTGCCTTAGCTGCAGGGGCTTGGTCACTGCATGTTTTTGATGGATAACTACAGGGGAGCAGGACCGGCAGTGAAAAACACCCTCCCCCGCGAGGACTTCGGGGCCAAACTGAGGGGATCCAAGCAGCAGATGAAGGGGGTGACCCTGCTCCCCCCAGACCGGCACCCAGCAGGGACAGACGCCCTCCCATCCCCACCATGCGCCCCTCAACCAGTGCATCCCTTCTTACCTTGGGGGTCTGTCCCTCCCCGGGCAGGAAGTACAGCCCCTGGACGGGCTCTGGGGGGCACGGCCGCCCCTCGCCGCGCTCCCCATAGCGCTGCGCGCAGCCGGAGCGGGCTGCCCCCTCTCCGGGTGCCCCCCCCCGCTGCCGAGCACTCACCTGTCGGGATGCGGGGCCCGGCTGCGCGGGACTGCCAGGCTGAGGGCCCGCTGCCATGGGCGCCGCCGAGTTATAGTGACCGAGCCGGGCCGGGGGGGCTCGGGGGGCTCGGGGGTGACTCACGGCCCCCCAGCCCCGCTCGCCCCGCTGTGACGTCAATGGCGCGCCGGAGCCAATCAGCGCCCGGACGGGCAGCGCGGGCGCGCGCGCGCCGCATAGTAATTGCCGCTCATTCATAAAAACAGCCCCCCCCCGCCCCGGCGCACGCCCGCTTCACACGCCCCCACCCCAAAATCCCACGCCACCCATGGAACTCCCCCCACCAGCCCGGGTCACCGCCGTGCTGCAGGGGAGGGGAGGGGGTGCTGGCTCTCCACCTCTCCCCGCAATGCGGAGGTTTGGGGGCTCCGCCGTGGAGGGGGCGGCCCGCGGAGGGGGCCGAGGATGAGTCCACAGTCGGGAGTGCGCAGCCCCCTCCCCTCTCCCGGTGGGACACGGCGGGCCGTCTTTCCCACGCGAGGCTGAATAATTCATGTCCAGGAGAAAGGGAATGCCCGGCCGGGGGAGATGCGGGAAGGGCTGACGGGGAGCCCTACCCTGGGGAGGAGGAGAAGGAAGAGGCAGAAGGCTGCTCCCCTCGGGACTCTTCCCCCGCTCCGGTTCCTCGAAGCCCAGCGCGTTTTCCCGGCGACCTGTCCCCGCCGGGGAGAGAGGAGTGTCCCCGGGTGCCCGGGCCGGGCTGCGGCGCTGACGGGACCCCGCGGGGGTCGGGACTCCCCTGTGGTTCCGGGCACGGCTGCGGCCGCCCTCTCGGAGACCGGGCAGGGACCGGGGGATCTCGCCCGGCTCGGTTCGGTTCGACCCGGTTTGGCTGGAGCTGTTCGCGGTGCTGAACGCGAGGACCAGGGCCCCGGGGGGCCCCGCCGTAGCCCCGGGAAGGGTCGAAGTGTCCTGGGCATGAGGCTGGGGCGGGGGATATGTGCGGGGACAGCGGGCAGTGCGTGTGCAGGGTGTTCGGTGTGTTCTGTGTGTTCTGTGTGTGCAGTGTATGCAGTGTGTGCAGTGTGTGCAGCTGTACAGGTGTGTACAGGTGTGTACAGGTGTGCACAGGTGTGCACAGGGGGTACGGTGAGTACAGTCCGTGCAGCCCCGGCTTTCCCCCGGCCGCGGAGCGCGGTGTGTGTGTGGGGGGGGATGCACCTCGGGAGAGACCCCCACACACACCCCTCGGGCCGGGCCTGCCGGGGCGGGG